>JANHGB010044339.1:0-23122 GCA_026283785.1 Coracopsis vasa
CACTAGAGTGCATATATTAACATATGTAATGGGTTTTTTAATGTGTTCATCTGAGGTTACAGATAATGGATTGAGGCAATAACCCTCTGTGCAGTCATAGGTCTGCATTACTTTGAGTGGCAATTTTCTTTCAATTCATTGCTTAATTTTTCTTAAAGGCCACTGCCGAGTTATTCTGGTTGAAGAACTAATACCAGAAAATGAGAACGATCCAAAATAAGAGAGGATTTCATGCGTTTGAAAAGGGTGAAATCAGTCTGGATTTACCAAACACTGCCTGGCAGAGTTCTGTAAAATGAAAATCTGAGAAAACAGAGGTTCTGCAAAGGAAGGAAACTTCCTTCATCAGGAATTAAGAAAGGCCTAGAACTTGCAGGAAAAAAATTGGATACTGGTGCAGTTGCTGTATAAAAAAATGACTTTACAAGAAGAACAAAGAAACACGGTGGAAGTGTCTAGGCAAGTCCCGTAAGAGCTGCTTTTGTACTGACAGCGCACAAACATGATAACTTGTTTAAGCGTAATTATATCCTTTTGAATGAAGAACTCTCCTCAGAAAACCCTTTAATCATGTCCTCAAAGCTTAAAGAAGGCCTTATTAATTTTGTTGCTATTGATTTGTCAGTGCACACAGATATATTTAACTTAGTTTACACAATGCCTCTTGTTTGCACGAAATATCAAGTAATCAAAAATGAATGTGAGAAGTGCTGTCAGCATAGAAGCTTTTGTCTTGTAGCTTTTAGTGATTCTCTGCCCTGCGAGATACCAAGAAATTAAAGGCTTTTGTCCCACACAGCTGACTCAAAACACAAATGGAGTTTTATTGCAATGTTTTTTACTATCTAGCTTCCTTCTCAACCTTAGTGGCCCAGAGCATGTAAGAGATGATGTCCTTCCTCCGTGAACTAATAGATGCCACTGCCTCTGGCTTTGCAATGGCTTACATGAAATTGAACTTCTGAAATTAGAAGCACATGGTGAGCACATCACCCAGGGTGCATTAACAGAAGGATCCTGCCGTCTCCTCACCAATGCACCATACCTTTGGATGCCACGCAGCTGGATATGCAGATAGAGCAAATGCTGCTGAGGGTGCAGTTAGTGTTGCGTGTGGCAGCCTGAGGGAAGGCACTGGCTTTCTGTCAGCTGTTTCACAAAGAGAAGGCAAGGTCTGATGCTTGCAAGAGATGTTTTGCAGGTACAGGGTTATAACAATTGTGATTCCCCCCTTCACCCAGCATGTCCCTGCCATGGAGGAAGGCATGGGAGGAAAGGGAGTTTTGCTTTCTTTTAAGCAGAGTTTGGGTTAGTGGAAGAAGCCCTACATCAGAATTGAACGTGCTGCAACTCTTTCTTGTGTATGGCGAGTATTTCAGTAGAAGTTTGGGCAGCTGAAGTGTGTGGTTCAATAAGGGGCTGTGCTGCAGCAATGGAGAGGCTCAACCCATCTGCTGCCTGGAGCTCAGTCAGCTTTGCTGGGTGCACCTAGGACAGCTGAAGACGGATAACCCCCTCCCTCCACACAGACATCAGCTACAAGAACATAAGATGCTTGAACTCTAAGGGGGGGACAAATTTCCTGGGGTTTCATCCCCACCCAGAAGCAGTGGCCCTGTTCCCACAGTGCATGACACAGCCGTGTGGACACCTCCCATCCTTCCCTGTTTACAACACGCTGAACAAAACGCATCCCAGAGGAGCCAGGGACGAGGGAGTAGTACGGATTGGCCCATTCCAATGGCTGAGTCCAAGTTTCCAGAAGTAAAGAGTTTTTATATTCGCATACTGCATCATTTAAGCATGGCCCCTGACTGGAACTCATGATTCACACAAGGTTTAGTTCATAGGGACTTGGCTCGCTTGGTTTTTCTCGCTTGTAGTTTGCAGGTTGAAGATAATAGCAATAATGATAACTTTATTTTTTTGGTTTTAGCTACTGCTCAGATGCAGCATTATTACTCAGAAAAACCAGCCTTTAAGCTTCCCATGCTGACATGATGCAATCAGGGTAACCAGACAACATGAGGCATCAAGTACCAGGGTGAGTCAGTCTGGGAAATTGTATAATGCGTTTGTTTTCCTGTAGTTACAGCAATGTGCAAACAATAGGGCTGGAGGGGAAGCTCGAAGTGAGAGAGATCAAAGGGACCCACTAAAGGGAAATGTCCTTCCCACACACACTTGGAACATTTGAACCCAAAAAGGCCACATGTCAGATGCTCTCTCGAGAAGTTCAAGCACTCCTGGATTAGCACTTTCCACTCTGGCCCACCAGCAGCGGCCAGGAATAGGATGCAGAACCTGACTGGAGCTGTAAGCAGAGGCTCCTGAGATTGTGGCGCCTGTTCCGATGAAAGGAAACCTCTTGTTCTTTTAAAAAGAACAACCTCTCCTTAAGTGAAATGCTCTCCTCTCCAAAGACTTCTAGCAAACAATGTTAAATCACTAGCTAATAGACAGCAAGCCCTTTAGACATCATTGTTAGACAAGACAAAAATGGCAGAGAAATGTTATTCTGCTTAGACTTCAAATGTGTTCTGAGAGTTTCCATCTAATAACTTGTCATATGGGATAGTGCTAGTTAAGTGTAACTGATGTGGCTGGTTTGGGTTTTAGCTTTGAGATAAAGATCTGAGCACAAAGGGAGGAGGTTTCTAGTGCACATCGCACTTATTGGTCCCTTACCTAACAACTGTGCATGTATTTAGAACATTCTTGGAGGAACTCAGTAATGGCTCTGCAACCAGGAGGCAGAAAAGCCCTTTGGTTCCTTGGCCGTGTATTCAATCCCTTCACTTGAGAACTTCAGAGCACATAAGAAACTATACTGAACCGCTTACCAGACCAAGAGATAGCAAAAGGCACATGATCCTCATTTTACAGAAAATTAAGCTGGGACATGGAAATGTTAATGTTGAGATTAGAGTTACATAAATTATGAAGTCTGGATCCAGACCACAAGTATGTTTTGTTGAGACCACATCAAAATGGCTCAGTGCTCAAAGTACTGACATCAGCGGGAGCGTCAAAGCTTTTAGCAATAATAAAAGCTCAGGGCTTTCAACTCAAGTTTTCTCCAGCATCAGGCTATCAGTGGAGCCTAAGCTAAGGACAGGAGGTTAGCACTTGTCTACCAATAGCTCTGGTAGTGTCTGGCACTGGATACCAGAAAGAAGAATCACCTCCACTAGAAAGCACTCCCAAAAACTTGTCTAAAGGTCATGTAACTGCTGTGTGGTCTGTGAATCTTCCTTAGAGAACTTGTTGTTTTCTAGACTCAAGGGTAAGTAACAAGCACTGCGGTGAGGGTGCTTGTGGACAATGCACGTGAGATTGTGTCTGGAGTTATGGAAGTGGAAGGGCTCAAGCTACTAAAAGAGCTATGGAGGGCTGATGGCATGAGTGGAGAAAGAAAAGGAATCACAGGTGATTAGTGGAAGAGAGAAAGACTGGAATGTGGGGATGAGTGGAAAAATAAGGGGAAACAAAACGCAGAAAAGGCAAGTAAAAGTACCCTGAAAGGAAACAGTGAAGAAGAAAGTTACCATATTGCAAAGTGATAATTCTAAAGTAAGAGAAAGGATGAACAACCATGAAGCATGGGCTCTTTGCTTTTTATTGGGGTATTTTTTTCAGCCTCTAGGATGTACTTTATTTTGAAGCCATAAACACTAGAAACATATCTAAAAATAAGTGCAGCATCTCCCCTATCAGCTGCCTTGACAAGCTGGGGCACGAGGAAGAACATAGAAGAGAGACTTGGTGCAAATACGAGTTGTCAATTCTTCAGTAGCAAGAGAGAACAGGAGATGAAACTCTGCATTTATAAACTGATGAGGTCTACACTGCCCTAGAGTAGTCTTCTTACCAAACAGCCCCGACTTTTGCATCTGTGTTCTTCTCTCACTCCCCCATCCCCCTCATCAGCTCTGTTATTTCAAGCTGCTGTTTGACAAGTGGTAGTAAACACTAATGAGCGCTTCCAAGTGGGATAAAAATAAATGGGACGAAGGACAGGCAGCGGCAGCAGCGGAGGTGACTGCAGCTTTCATTACACTGCAGGACAAGCTGATTTCTGTGATGTGCTGGCAATCTGGGCTGGGAGCAGATTTGGAGCCCTGGCTGTGTCCTGGAACAGCCAGCCCAGGGCCATTGCCAGCAGGTCCTGCAAGTCCCCTGTAATCCCCAAATTCAGGTACTGTGCCAGCCCAAAGAGCACACCGAGGCTGCCCAGCAGCTGTACTGCTTTAATCCCTACCTCCTAGATTGAGGAATTACAGATTTAACGATATTTCAGACAATAACCATACTGTGATACCTTGCAACAGCCTTTGAATGGCTTAATAGATATGGGTCAACCCTCTCGCTTCTGTTTTAAAGTGGGAAATCCAAGGCACGGGTATGTTAAATGTCTTACTGACTTGGCATATAAACCACAGCCAGTAAACCAGGAGCACAATCCTATTCTCTTGACTGGTGTTCTAACCCTAGAGGGGCCGTCGGGGTGCAAGATAGCAAGTTTACTGACAGGCAGCCCAAGAGCAGAGTTGGCATGGGGGAATAGGGGCAATTCACATCCTGGTTTGAGCAGGTGGAGGGAGGAGAAGGCAGAAAGGGCATCGTGGGAGGGTGAGAGGAGATGCGGGGTTAGACGACATCTGTTTGGATCAGAAAGCCGCAGTGTCCAGATTCCAGCTCGCTTGGTGTCATTGCTCAAAGCCGCCTGCAGCTGTCCAAAGACAAGCTTAGGAAAATATTTTTCAGACTTTCCTACTTTGAGAGGGCCCCAGCATCTCCCTGGGCCTCTCCCTGGCACGTTTGCAACACCCTCAGTACACAGACCTGGTGCAGCCCTCCTCCCACACCTTCCCTTCCCTGCCTGCGATCCTGCTTATCCTTCCCTCTCCCTCCCCGCTGATAAAAGCCTTCCCCATGCCCACAGGAGGAGCCACCAGCCAGGCACAGCCTGGAGTCTCCTCCAGGTGAAGGGACGGCCACAGCAGGAATAGGGTTTGCTGGAGGTGGTTTCCAGGGATTGGTCTGAAAATTGGCTATGCTGGTGCTGAAACTGATCTCTGAGTTTTGGTGAATCTTGGGAGAAATTACACTCGCTTTAAAATTTCACCAAACTCTTAATTCTGGTGTTCCCTTTCTTAGGCAGTGTTTGAGAAGGGTCAGATCTAGGTTTCAAAGACTGATTAAGAGTGGCAATGGGAGTTTGTTACAGAGAGACGCAATATGTTTCCTAAATATGAAGCCTCTTGTAAAAGCAGTGCTGAGAGAAATGAGGTTATATACATCTCTCTGACACTTTATATCCAGCTGTTTCTATTCAGCATTGAATCGCTGTTCATTAGTGCATCACTTAGCTGAGCAAGAGCCCACTGGGGTATGCAAAATGCCTCCTGCAGCTACTCAAGTGCCTGTGAAGAGTTGTGCCTTGCTAAGTGAGTTCAAGATTTGTCAGAGGTTTTGCAGGCTGTAGTGGCTTTTAGGAATGGTCTGAAAGGGATAACTAGATGCAGCTCTGTTCTTAGAGAACTAAAGTTCCCTACTTGCTAAGAGCTGAGTACAGTCATCAACTGACTTGCAGAGAAGTCACCATAAAAATAAAAATCAAAGCTATTGTCAGCACCTTTCTAGATGGTGTCAGTACTTGCAGATACTGTCATGGTGCTGGGCCACAACGTTAAAACAAACTATGCCCTTCTTTGCAGCACCATCCCTGGAAAGATCACCCTGGTACTTAAAAAAGCTCCAAAAGAGTGGCACATCTGCTTCACGGGCTGGGTGGGCCTAAGCCTTCGTTACTAGAATTACATGTTTCAACCCACAACATGGAAACAGACTCCAATCAATGGGAAAAGGGGGTCTGGAAAGGGCTCAGGTTTGATCTGGGTGCAGAAGTGGTGTAGTCTGAAGCACAAACTAAAGCGTTCCAGCTGGAAGTCAAACCCAGGAATGCATCATGCAAGATCTTATTTTTCTGTAGGGCTGGTAACATGAGCATTCAAACCATCCACTGCCTTTGAAGCCTGTGAAATCCATAATGGCCATAAAGTGAACATGTAGCAACTACATTTCAATTACCAAAGGCTGGTCAAGTACCTGGCTTTATTCTCCCAGTAACAGAACTCCCATCAACTTCAAAGGGGTTGGGATTTACTCCACAGTGCAAGTGCTGGGTCCAATGAAATCAGAGATGTAACTCTGGGCCAAGGTATTTTAGCTTCTAAAGGTGCAGAGAGATGGGCAGGATCGAGCTCTGTGTTGAAGGGAGCTACGCAATCTACATCTTTTCTGCAGCTTCAGGTTAATACATTGAGGATGATGCCCTGACTGATAATCTACCCCAGAACAGCATGGGAACTTTTTGAAAACACACAAGTTCAATCCATTGCAATAGGAGTTAGGTATCCAACCTGCTTGGCTGCTGTTAGAGAAATCCCACTGCATACCTGCACGCCTCTTCAGCACTTAAGTCCCCTTGAAATTCTTGCTTTGGCCATTGCTCACAATAATAGGGAGAGTCTGAGGGCAACAGGTATTTCTTTTGCAAATTAGTTCACAAACTATTCCATGATTGCACTGCAAAAGTTCAATCATTTTTCTCAGGCTCATATCTATAAGCTTTATTTTAACATTCCCTGCATAGGTGCCTGTGATAAATGACCTTCACCACCTTGTAGCAAGCCTTGTGCCCTGTGATGTGCACTCCCTAGTACTGCAATCTGCTTAGAGAACTTTAGTTGGAATCTGCTTTGCTTTCCTGCAGCACCCAGGGAGGAGTTGGAGGCCTGAGCAGCATCCGGATCCCTGATGGCAACCTTTAGTTCCCACTAGCAAGATTAGTGACCACAAACAGGGACTTGACGTTCTGCTGCTCCGCACCCTTCTCAAGCCACTCACTGGCTTTATAAAACTCTCTCCCAGCCTTTTGGGTGAGACCATGAAGACCAAACAGAAGTTGAACATGAGTCACTGGACTTTGTTATGCACACGAAAGCTTTGAGACATGTTGTATTAGTCAAAACAGCAACTGTTTTCACTGTGGACATGATATAAGGAACATTTTTGTTCATGAATGTACTTGTTTGCTTAAAGTTTAGATCTGATGTTTTGTGCCTAAGGAATGCCATACATGCCTTTTTATAAAGGAGATGTTGCCAGTTTGACAAGCTCGCCTTGCAATGAATTCATAGATTTGGAAAGGCCAGAAAGGAGTATTTGATTATTTATTCTGATTCCCAATAAACACCTGTAATAACATCGTCAATCTGACAGAGATATAATGTCTATTAGTCAAAGTCCAGAATGGCATCCCTTCTGCTGCAAAGGTCAGGGCAAGGTTGTTAGGTGTCTGTCTGCCCACAACTGAGCAGGCAGATGGAGGAGAACTTCCACTCTGTGTTTAAATGTCAGTACTACTGAGGGGCAGGATTTCAGGAATAATGTGCTGTGGGTGCAGCTGTTTGCCTGGAAAAACCGATGCCTGTGTTTTTCACTGACAATAAATTGCAGACAAGAGCTGTTGCTCGTTAGATACCTGCCAACCTGTCTGAACTCGTAAAGCGAGTCATTAATTGTTGAACTGCTCGTACTTATGGTTTATTTGAACTGAGGGCACACCATCACACCCTCCAAACTGGAGGCTCATCTGAGGTTTAACTGAAAATCAAGCCTTCAGCGTATCAGATGGTCTCTTCACCCTCAAAGCAAAACAGATCCAGACAGCCTCAGCTTGGGCTTTCCAGCTGCATTCTGTGCTGGTTTCGTGTCCCTAGAAGCTGTCCTGATCTCTGCTGTGTGTTGGTGTGTTACAAAGGAGAGATGATGCTGCAGTTGCCTCGGGGGAGCCTGGCACCAAGCTTCTGTCCCTTGGTGCACTTAAACAGGAGGTGCTCAGGACTGGAGAGTACCTGGTGTTCCAGATCCCAAAAGGCAATTCCAGCAATCTCCTAGGAGATCCTACTCTCTTGTACCATCATAAAAGCACAGGGAAAGGGGAAGCCATTTGGGTTTTTATTGTCCATTGTACCTGCCATGCTTTAGGGAAAAGAATCTACAAAGCCAAACATAAGCAAAGGTTTTCTTGCCTGCGTGGGGGGGAGGGTTTGGCTTTGTTTTGCTCTTGTTGCTAACAACGTCAGATGGGTCTGACTTTCCAGCCTGCTCAGGTTGAGACAAACAGCCAAGGAAGCATCAAAGTGAATGGGTGTTTTTTGATCAACGTCGGAGAGAGTTTGTTTTCTTTCTCCACTTGCCCAATGACACACTGCCTTGGATGACTGGTCTGTGACAGAGCCGGTTGGAAAATGTCAGTGGAAAAATGCAGAAAAAGAGCAAATATTTTTACAAATGTTAGTGACAATATTTTTACCTTTGGTCAGTCCAAACCAACAGGAATATTTTTTTCAGGACAAACTCTTCAAAACTCCCCACTGCCTGTGCCAAAAATGTATGCAAAGGGTGAATATGCATGAACACTCGTTAAAACCAAGTGTTCCTGTGGTGAATATGATGCAGTGAAATTGCATCTAATCTTGTAGCTGGAACATCTGTATAATTAGCAAGATTTCTCACCTCTTCCAGCCAGTGTTTCATGTTTACGCCAGCCCTTTGCATACATTTTTTCCTTTAGGAATAAGAATTTGTGAAGGAGACAGTTTGCAGAAACATCTGCTGCTCCTCACATAACCGTCCCCAGTGGGTACCTTGCAGCCTCTTTAAACATAGTGGTAACAAACCTGTGGCTGTATCACTGTAAAATTAAGACACTAAATATCATCCTAATTCTGACAATAAGATTGCTAGTGGGCACCTACCTCACTCATCAGTATCTGGACTTCCCTGGCGTCTGATGAAGGACATTTACTCCAACAACAGGTTTCTGGCAATTCCCTAATGCCCCGACACTCTGGTTAGGGCCTCTTCATCTGCCAACACATCTCTTGTTTCTGCTCTTCTCAAGAGTGAAAAGTCATCCCTGCATACTTGAACCTAAATAACTCCCAAAATGCAGCAAAGGGAGGCTTCTATCTCTGGAAGAGTCTTAGATGGAATAAACTTAAATGCTTATGGTAAGCAGGGTAGCTAATGGGTCCTGTGCACATTTGTGGCTTGTCTTCTCCTTTAAGAAAGTTTGGTTAAAATGGATAGTTTAAATTATCATTGTTTGATTAAAAATAGATTAATATTAGCATAGTCCCCAAACCCTGCAAATGATCATTTAATTAGAAAGGCCAAGGAAACCTTGAGTTTTAAGCCAGAAAATTAGAATTTCAGATGTGGGAGACAACACACCAGTGGTTGAACACTTTTACCATACAGCAAAGCCGGTAGAAATGCTCACCATTTAAAGAAGTTGATAAGGTTTCCCATCATATCTCAAATTTTTTCTGCATTTTTATTAGGTCTTATAAAAATATAAAGCCAGAGTCCTGATTACACTGTTTTTTTCTTACCCTTTTGGACTTTCCCACTTTAAATCCCTAGTGGTTCTCTTTTCATAAACCTAAATTAAGGCTGTAGTATTATTACCCCATGTTTAGCAGTGCTAAAGAATAACTTCTGACTAGCATGTGACCGTAAATACTTTTCATGTAGATAAATACAATCTCACTTTTGGTAGGATTTGTATGTAAAAGAAATATGCGCAAATGAAAGTAACTGCCTTTGATAAATGGTTGGGGATTGCTGATTAATTGGAACTCAAAACAGATGAGAAAATTGAACATATGTTCTTATTCAAGTTCCCTGGAGGATCTGTCAGGGAGCTTGGCATACATTAATAATTGCTTGGAATGGATTTAATAGCTCATCTTGTAGTTTTGCACACGCAAAACAATCAGTCAATATAAAAAGCATGGTGTCATCTGTCTTTGTTAATTAGGGATCTCGAATGCCGTTGGTAATAAAGTCTAGTAATTAAGCTACAATTAGAAAGGAAGCATTCGGATGTGGTTTCACCACCTCGGAATCCATAAGCAGCAGGAGGAAGAGGGTAGGTCTTCCAGAAACCTTGAAACACTCTGAGTTTATGATCTTTTCCTGCAGTAGCTCATGGCCAGGCTTGTTGGCTCCTCAGCTACTGAGTGCTCCCAGGGAAGTGCTGGGGATGCTCTCTGGGTACCCCCATGCCCTCGGTGGGTGACCATGCTTGGCAGCTATGCATTAGCATTGACTGAGATTTCACTGTGTAACTCTGATGCCTAAAACAAGCTCCTGAGACACTTTTTGCTGATGGCACCAGTATTTCTAGGAGTACTGGACACAACTCTCTGATGGAACATACTGTGCTTGAGCTTTCATCGGGATTTCCCTGTGGGTCACTCACCTTCCCTGGTGCTCCTGGAGTACTTGGTAGACACTAATCTGGAACGTTTCATTATCGAAGCGTTCGCGGATGTAATCCTTGTATATCCTGAACTCGGCAGCCGTCACCGCTTCCCCCTCTGGGATTCTGGAGAGATCAAACCTGAACTCTCGGTAGTGGCAGCGCTGATGGTGAAACTCTCTGTCATGCTCCACTGAAACAGAAAAACAGCCCATTAGCCACCTGCTTTGTTCCCTTTCCCCTCGCCATCAAACAAGCTTGTGAGTTGCCACAACAGGAAAGGGCAAGAATATCTGATTGCAGCATCTCATGCTGTTGTTCGGTTCATTAAAGCATGTAGGAAATACATGACTCTCTCTGGGCTATTATAAGCATATATGTGTTTATCAGACTCTCTTTGAAACAGTTTTCCAGCTGGCTGGTATGGGGTGTGGGTGACCATTGTGCTTTAATGATTTTTGGCAGCTTCGTGCTTGACAAGTGACTCTGGACATTTGCCACCGATAACGACCAAGCTGCTGTGGGAAGGAGCTGAAAGAAACAGATGGGGCTTTTCAGGAGAGCTGGTTCCTGGCCTGACTCTGCTTCTGAAAATTGCACACGCATACCCACACACACGTATATAGAAATTCCAGCCCTTGATGCTTTTCACGCCACTGACCCACATTTGGTGCCAGCTGAATTCATCATGAGCTCACAGCCCCACTCTGAAGGGTCAAAGCTTTCACTCTAAAGCATCTCTAGTGATCAGAGCTGTGAAGCAAATGTTCAGATAAGGACCTTCTTCCACCTCCCAACCCTGACTGTGAAATAACAGAAAGTGCCAGAGTCCTCCAAGCCAGTGTTAGGATGGTTGCGTTATCCCACCAAGTGACAGGTCTGCCTGTCTTCTGATGGGCAGCTGATGGTCGTGTGTAACACTGCTTGTGGATGTTGAGGGTCAGTGTTGTGAGGAAACAAAGACTTGACTGTCCTTCAGCAAGGGGGAGGCAAGGTGTCAGTGCCCCGTCCCAGCACATGAAGTGAAGCACACTTCTTGGAACAAATTCCAAATTAAATAGGCAAGTGAGATAAAGGAAGATGGGGAAACAGAGGTAGAAGGAGATGAACTGACTCACCATAGGTCACACCACATCACATTTTAAGAGCTGAGGTCTAAACCAGGGACTTCCCATATGTCCCAGTCCCATCATCTGTCCACTTGACCTCCCTGCAGCTCAACTGCACAATTCAAGTAGTTAGCTCTGAGATTTTCTTGGCAAAGAATGTGTCTTTCTACAGGCCTGATTCTCTTCTGGCAGCGGTAAATCCATTGTGTAAATCCATTGACTTAAATGGAATTACTCCTGAAAAAGAGGAGTTTCAAGCCTAAGTCTGGAAAGTGCTATTTAGATTTATAGCGCTGCACAGCACAAACGTACATCAGCACTCGTGAGGGCCTCCCCTGTGGCAGGGATGGAGCGTGGGGAGCTCCGGGATCCGGGCTGTGTCCAAGTGCTCACACGGAGCAGGTTCAGCGCTGCTCTGCTGGCCGGGGCTCAGCAGCTGGCCACAGGCTCTTCCTCCTCTCACACATTACTTCTGCGAGGAGTCCAGGACTCGCAGTTTGCCACTGTGTGATTGCTGTTCAGGGAAATACTTCAGAGCTCTCTTTCTAATAGCTGGGATTCATCATAGTGGAGTTTTTTAGGTATGAAACCCCTAAACTTTCCAACGCAAAGGCAATTAAGTTCAGCAAATGGTTTTATAGGTTCAGTGTCTTGGCGTGCAGTGAATGAACAAAGTTGTTGTTGCACTTCTACCTAGAACATCTCGTACAGCCTGGGGAAGATCACTCAGTCTCTCGTACCCTGAAGCGGAGAAATATTGTGAATATTCACCAGGATTTGTAAAACACTTGGCAAGCTAAAACTGCCCTGTAAGTCCTCGAAACACTACTGAATGTGCCTCAATCCCTCTCCTCCAAAGTAGTCTCAGTAGAGTAAGATAAAGAGTACGATTTCAGCCTCAAAGGAATTTGTCTGCACCTAAATTATACAGGGGAGGAAAAAGTATTTTAATATGGTATAGCTCCTTTAACCACAACTATAGAAGAATGAATATAATGTCGTGTGGTTTTAGTTATATTGCAGATAACATCACCAGCAGGGTGTATGACAGAGAGGTCTAGCAGTAGGATGTACCACTGTGATTTGCTTCCAAAGACATGGGAAGGCTGAATTTTCAAAGGAAGGTGGGTGCACCTTTTCAGTGTATGTATGTGATGACAACTACATCGGCCAACACCGGCCTTTAGCTGCACTTGATACACAAAGTCTGACAACAAACACATGAAGATGAAACTTTTTCAGGTGCTGCTGGAGTTCACAGGGATTCCCAATGCAGAGCCCTAGGAAAAATGTGTCATATTAGTATGAAAAATTAATGGCCAGGGTCGTAAAATAGAAAGCCCTGAAGTTTGAACTTTCCCATGCTTTGCAGATGTTTGGATATAGGGTTTTGGCCTGAGCCATCTTTAGTGTTAAAGCAAACATTCCTGTGGCTATAGTCATCAAGATCATGAAAATATGTGGATATGTAACTGAAGAAAGAATCCCAAGAAACCCTTCAACTCTGTTTATTGTTTTTCCCCTTTTTCTTTGCACTCTGGACCTATCTGCTGACCCAGAAGTAACAAATCCTTTCAGAACTAATTTATGAGAAACACTGACCCTGAATCAACATCTGTTAGATGACTGCAGTAAATCTTATTACATAATTAAACACCAAAATCTATGTTAAAATAACGTTAAGGGTCTGACTCGAACTCATAAAAGCAAGACTCTTCATTATGAAGGCTGAAATCCTATCCTTAATTCATGCTGCTGTGTGCTGGTATTTGTGAACATATGGTACAGTACATACGATCATGTGTTTTTTGTAGACCCCAGTAATACCTTCAGCACAACAGCACAGGGTAAGCAGGGGAGCGCTCAAGAAGCCTGAGTTTCCTGGGTTTGATGGGTGTTAGTCAGACCTTTGACAACACTGCAACTGGGTCATTTCCAATTAATCACCTGAGGAGTTTGAATGGGGGGAGAGGGAGGGTGGTGTTTTAGAAGAAAAAGGAAGAGGGAGAGTGGCTTTTTAAATGTTCACCCAAACAGTCAAGAGAATTGCTCCAGCCCTTCGAATACAACTGTAGTTTCTGCGCTAAAGATCTATAAAATCCATGATCCCCATTGACACAACATACCATAATGAGAACCTTTTGGTCATTCTTGAAGGACTTAATTTCAGCTGTTTGTCAGCCATTATGTGTTAAATGCTCCCCTAAAAGTCATCAAGCAGTATGAGTATTTGCTGGGTATACTTAATAGCCCTTCTAAGTAAAGAATTTGAACTCATGTTTATCCCAGGTTCATAGTTCTTACAAATCACTACTACCCAAAGGCTTTTAATGAACGCAACTGGTATGAGCCCAGTTCCTAATTTCAAACATTGGAAATTCCAGCTCAGAAACTGTCACAATTCAAATGCCTTGGCAAGGCAGCTGCTTGGATAGGAAACCAAAGCTCTGGCTGTGCAATCAAAGGTTGTAAAATATGAAATGGAAGAACACCCCTGAAAAATAACTGCTATGAAACAGAATGCGTGTCTTAGCTTGGGAAAACAGTGGATTTCCTCTCCTAAAGAAACAATCCAAAGTCAGTCACAGGTGATGCATGTGTAAATCCATGCCTCTCCTCATGTCTAGAAGTGGCGTCACATTTTGGAGGTACAACCACTGCAGACAAATGTTGACTTAATTTAACACATGGCTCAAAATCTGCTGCTGCAAAATAACTCTTGGGCATGGTGCGTGGCAGTTAACTGTAGCTACGGTAGATGAGGATCATCAGACACTCCCTTTGGCACAGTCCTTTGGGAAAGGAAAGGTTGAGATGATGGGGCTTGGGAGCTGTGGGATGGAGGTGGAGAATGGATTCAAGTGAAAATAAGACACTAAAAAGTGTGCGAGATAATTAAGGTGATCCAACCAAAACAAGCACATATCTTAGGTTAGTGGTTATCAGTAAATTTACCACACCTCTGTTGCAAATATGCAAGTAAACTCAGCATCTTTGAGAGTCTGGCCTTGACTATCTATCCACAATCTGACTGCTGCACAGACTGCTCTCATCTATCTGATGCAAATATGGCTCTCATCTCTCTGAAGTCTTTTGTCTCCCCAAACCGACTCTGTTGTGGCATTACGGTGATGCAAGAGAAGGCAGGATGGCATAGTTGTGCAACAACAGGGATGGTTAAAAGAAAACAGGATGGATACATGCATTCAGGTGTGAAGTAGCCAGGTATCAGATCCAAAAATATGGGAAAGCTGGAGATAAAATGTCAACAAATACTTGGTACTTGTTTTGACCTGTCCTAAAGTGTACTCTTCAGATACAAAATTTGAAAACATTCAGATGCAGGGATGAAAAAGTGTAATTGTTGACATCTAGAACTCAGAGCAATACATCTGAAACCAGTACTAGAAAAGTATTGTTGGATAGGAAAGCTTGTGAGCCTAGTTTCACACCCTAGGGTATCCAAACTTCTAAAGCAAATGACACATCAGCATAAAGCTGGGAAACTTGAACTGATCCCACATTTGGTCATTTCCACAGCAAAATATGTTGAGACCAGAAACAAGAGCCCCAGCTATTTTCAGCTTCTTTGTAAATCACTCCTGGTAAGTGAAAAGCCAACCTGAGCCAATTCTGTGAGCACTGGTTTTGTAATACAGATTGATGGTAGGCAAAGCATGACATATGACAGCAAATATTACAATACACTCTACACACACCAAAGAAACCAGACTGCTTTAGCCTTAGTACTGAGTGCAGTAGCACAATGTCAATCACTGACTCCACGTGTCAAGCAAAAAACCCAGTGAATCACAGCAATAATTTGCCAAGAATGACTGTGTTAAAAAATAATTATTACAGACGTGTTAAAGAGCTAAT
The DNA here is from genome assembly GCA_026283785.1 of Coracopsis vasa. Lineage (NCBI taxonomy): Eukaryota > Metazoa > Chordata > Aves > Psittaciformes > Psittacidae > Coracopsis > Coracopsis vasa. The sequence goes on from JANHGB010044339.1 coordinate 15,328, forward strand.
CCAAACCCCAGGGAAGTCAATGGAAATATTTCCACTCATTTAAACGGATTTCATGGGAGGCCTTACTTTTGCCAATCTAGTTACCTAAGTATTTTCATGATCCTTTTTTTTTCTGAAGATGTAAAAAATCTCTTTTTCACAAGCAAAGTAAACACCAGATGAGTAGATTTGTGCTCAGGCTGCCAAACTGGGAAAGCTTTGGTAATTCTGCCTCCTCCTCCCTGGCACATTTGGGTGATAACACTTGGAATATATTTAGAATATTTAAACAAGCAAAAACTTAAACTTTCCTGTTAGCATTTCCACCTGACAATATGTTAATTGTTTTTATAAAGCCCTTTAAGATTAGTTGTCTCGTTTATTGTAGTGCTCACAACAATTAGAGTGCTACTTGTTTCTCACTTACCATGAAAAAAAGCACCGCAAGGAATGTGCAGTAGGGTGTCTGTAACTTCTTTACTCCCAAAAAAGGCCAGAAGGGATTTGTAAAGGACTTTAATCTCAAATAGATTAAAGGTCCTGAATTCCTGAGACTGAAAGATAAGTGAAAGGAAAATAGATTCCAAAAGACAACACTCCCTCGCCTCAGCCTCTCAGCCAGGCAGGAGGCTGCAGAGCCATCAGCAGTTGCCTAAGTAACCCCTCAGGATTTGGATGCCAAAAACAACCCAGCCACACTCCAGTATCGAGGTCTAACAGGTTTTCAGAGCCCACCTGTGCCTGCCTGGCCCCAGGGCCTGAAGAAGTCATGTAGGTGAGTTTAGTGGGTAGGAAAAGCTTTATCTGCTTTCTCTCTGATAGCTGCAGAACTACATAAAATGAGCATGATTTCTTCAGTGTGCCAGTGGATAGATGTTAGCGTTAGTGTTCCCATGGAAGGTTACACCACCTCCAGCCAGCAGTGCTAAACCTTGTTTGATTTTTCCAAGAAAATTCACCTCTAATTCCCTCCATCACCACCCCTTGAGATCGAAGCCAAAACTTCAGAAACTCTCTTGCATCATTTCAATGTAGAGCATGAGACTCCTGGAAACCAGCCGTCCTGGGACCATCAGGTCCATGAGCATTTTTAGGCTACGTTATGTTACTGCTTTCAAAGGGAAGGTCTACCCCTATGGGTTGTCAGGAAATGTATTCAACTGGAAAATAGTTTTCCCTTTCGCAGATGAGTTTTCAGGTGGATCCCATCTTTATCCAGCTCACTCAAGAGCAGCAGCGGCAGGAGGACCAGGGACTTCCTAGCATAGAAGAGGGAACGGCAAGGCCACCCCCTGGACTCAGGGCTTTAGGAGGTTGTGAAACTGTGCTGTAAACTTTCAAGATGCCAAACCGGAGACCTCTTGATGGGATTCTAATTAATGGGCATTAAGTATTCCCTCTATAAATTGCACTTCTTTGTCTCTAAATTGGTGGATAACGCCATTTCACTTATGAAATACAGGCTTTTTCTCCTTATGTTAGTGAGGTTCAAGATGGAGGAAACCAATTATGGGAAGGATCCAGCAGTCTCCGCAGCGGAGTCTACTGGGCTCAGTGGGATTCCCTATTAAGCAAGAAGTGCAAGGTCATTCCTTATATTTTTCTGAGGATAAGGGGGAGTATAATGAAGATTGCCATAATGCCATGCCAGGCCACACGTCTCCCTCCTCACTGGGCTTAACAGCAATAGTTACAGGGGCAGTGGCAGGAAATTTATAATGGCAAGAATTTGAGAATGAGAAGTTCTGTGATTGGTTTTCACTTGCTCCATCCTCTCAGCTACAAGATTTACTTGCTGACGTTAGGCAGCTAAAGCAGCAGTTCAAGAAATATTTGAAGAAACAGTTAAAAGAGTACAAATTGGGAGACCTATAACTGGAGTAGAGCAAATGTCCTGGGCTGTGTGATGGGATTATTTTTTTAAGAGTGATAAAAACAGTATTTGGGGGGATTCTTTACATGGGATGGTTGGAGCTTTCCAATTCATCTAAAACTTACTGCAGGTTTTTGGAGAAACCTAAGGAAAAACAAATGTACCCCTGATTTTGGTCTGTGAGATAAGCTTACTTGAAAAATAGTCTGGTTTTTCTATAAGTCATTAATGCATCTCATAACTGTCCCCATCTGCCCTTTGCAGAAGGGGCTGCTCCGAGCCAAAGCAGCGCTCAGCAGAAGGGAACCTGCACCAAGATGCTCAGTGTTCATGTACCAAATTTACAGCCAGGTGAAGAGAGGTGAAGGTGAGAAGCTATTTCTTGGATGGTAAACTCAGTGTGCAGCAGGGCAAAGTCCTGCCCCATCCATGGGCAGAAACCAGGACTAATGCATTCATTTCGAATTAGATGAAAACCAGACTCCATAAATCCTGATTGCAACCCCAGAAGTTAGAAACAGGGGTGTTCAAAATTCTTTAGTGCTCGCTCTGCAAAGCAGTCTGGGCTAAGCATTTCTGCTGCGAAAGGGGAAAGGAAGAAAGCCCTCTGGAGTTAATATTCCTCCTTTAGCATCACTTCATTTTTTCAGCTTTCAGCATGAAGGTGGTGTTGCCAGCAAGACCACCTAGCCACAAACCCAGCAGGGAGCTTCCAAAATTCTTCTAAACACTGACTCCTTGTTATAAATTGAAAAGTGGTAATCGCAACAGTGCATATCACATCTGTGCCAGGCTTCGGGCCTGGGAAGGAGCACTCTCCCTGCTGCTGAACACAACTTGGAAAGATCCTTTCAGTCCACACATGTATCAGCATTAGCCATTTCTTTGTCAACAAATCCCTTAATACGTACCCTTTCTATCATGTACAGATGTCCAAAAAATAATGGAATACTGTACTACAAGATTAAACACTTTAATGTCAGCATATGTGTTGCATGACTCTGAACAATGGTATCATTGTGCGTGTACAAACAGAGGGCTGAGGGAAGATGGGTTTAATTATCTCCGAAGCTGCAGCAAGTTCTTCCTGACCAAGTTAAACTTCAGCTAGCAAGGACAGAAATGGGTATTTCTCTAGCAAAATGCCTGGGCACTTTCTGAGGTTCTTCCAGCGTTAGGGTTAATGTCGTACCCGCTTCAGGCAGGGCTTTAGAGAGCGATGAGGAGCCACCTGCTTCCCTGCAACCCATGCTGCCAAAGAATGCGGTGTGGGGATGAGAGGATGCTGCGAGTCACCACATCCTCTTGCCCCATGTGTCACCCAGGAGACTTTTAAGTTAAAATTTCTTAGGATGAGAGATGGCAAAAGGGAAACATAATAATTGGGAGGGAAAGGACAGGGAGAACCGTGCATGCTGCCTTCTGCATCTGGAGACATTCCCCTGCCAGGATTTCTTTGCAGGCACTTTAAGGCAATACTGGATGGTAAAAAACCCTATTTCTCCTTAAAGAACATGCATGAAATATCTAAGCAGGTTATGCACAGGTAATCCATTTTCTTTTCCGAGTGCACCCTGATTGGTACCCATTTACGCTGTGGTTTCTCTGCTGAAATCAGAGCCAGACTAGCTGAAAGGTATTGTGAAAAATTTACACGTGGGACTGCTCTGTGAACATGAAACTCTCCTAATAGTAAACAGACTGGTCGTGGCGTGAATCCTGATGCTGAGTTTGCAGTGTCTGTATGTGCATCTGGGGAAAGCAAAGTTAAATAAGCAGGGAAGAGTTGTGTTTCTTCAGAATACCTTATTCGCAGCCTTAGCACGTGAAACACATGGTGCTGCAATCCATCTGTAGCTGCGGCAACGCACTTAGGATTGCTGTTAATAAACGGGAGTTCCATGAAGTGGTTCCTTTAGACAGACTCCCTCTATTTCTACTTGCATCCTCCAGGAATCCAATATAAGGAAATATCCCCCATCAGTCTCTCAGATCTCATTTCTCTGCCCCTTTTCACCAGGAATGGGGGTCCCAGGGCAGTGCTGACCTGGGCATTTGCCCGCAGCAGCTCTCCCTTTCCCAGCTCCTTTGGGTTGGCATTTTTCCAGCGAGACAGGGAGGTAAGCTGAGGACTGTGGTGATGCTGCAAACCTTGGCTCCTCCTATGTCCTCCCAACTGGCCAGAGTTGTGGCCATCACAAAATGTCCCATGCTTTCACCAGGAGCTGGGTTAACTGAGGCTGGTATTTACCCTCTACAGATTGGGGCCATTGAGTGTCCCTGTGTATCTGAAAGATGGGGGTGCCCCTGGACAGCAGCTCTGAGCCGGGAACTCATATAGCTCCCTGAAGGCACCATGGTCTGCATAGAGCAGGCTAAGGCAGCTGCAAAACTTCCTGCCCACCAAAGGCAATCTCAGCTCTTCTCTACACCCTCCTCTAGGAATGCCCCTGTAGTTAAATTGAGGAGTGAGCAAAATGACAGGGAGAAACTGATCATTACTCCTGCTTTCTTTTCCCTGCACTGTAATGGATAGCATGGAATAACACAGCCTAAGAGCAGAAGCATGTTGCTAACACATCCCCTAAACCCTAAATCCTCTGGCTGCAGCTGTAGGAGGTACGTGAAGATGCAGGAATATGTTTTTCTTTTCCCTCTTTGGACAGAGGTGACTGCTACATTACACTGCTGTCTCTTTTTGTAATTCAGGGGACATGAAGGCTGCTTTCCTGGCGCTCTGAAATCAGTGAGTTGTATTTGCTGATGGGGCCAACCTGACAGGGAAGCTGTGCCCGAGTTAGGTGTGAACTTCAAGTAACACATTTTGCCAGTGCATCCAAGGGTCAAGGAGATAGTGGCAGCCTGGGGAGGAGGGGAGGAATCACGGATGAGGATCAGAATGAATAGATGAGGAGACCGAGGGGGCAGCACAGCACAGAGAAGGGCAATACTGGTCTAGAGGAGAAAGCAGGGTGATGGGTGTCTCCAGGGGGAGGAGGTTGCAGAGCACAAAAAGGGGAAAAAGTTAGTGACAATATGGTTCATGGAGAAAAATAATCCCCCAGTCCAACCAGCAGACAAATGGGGCCCAAGGTGTTTCCTGCAACCTGCTGGAGGCCTCTCAAAAACTCACTGATGCAAAAACCAGCAGTCAGCCCTGTCTGGTTGTACACACAGCACTGAGCAGATGGAAACACATCCCCAGGCCCAAGGAAGGGGAGACAAGTGGCTGAACAGATCTGCTCAGAAATAATGTGTACTCAGCCAGGGAAGATAAGGGGCGGTGTGAGAGACTGCTACAGGAAACCTAAAATGGGCTTTTGGGGATGAAATGCAGATTTTGGAATAAGAGGATCCAGGTCATTCTTGAAAGCTTCCAAGTGTGAACCAGTTCTTATTCAGCTTGGACCAAATTCCAGGTCAGAAGGAAGGCAAGAAAATTTCTCTGAAGTGATTTTAGCCAGTGCTAACATAACCACAGGTAAAGGAAGAGAGCCCAGTAGTGACTGGTAGTGTGGAAGGGTGCACAGGCAGCTTGATCTGCAAGAAGGCATGTGCAGAGGACATGCAAAGAACAGATCTTAATACAGTAACTCTTTGATGCTATGGTTTGATCATGCAGAGATGCAATGGCATCAGATTATGCTCTTGCATTCCAGTAACTAAACTGGGGCAAACTAAGGCGGCTTCAAATGTATTTGATAAGTTAGATATTGTTCACAATAAACAGCCTGCGTCAGTCATCTTGGGGAGGTCTCTGCCCAAGCGTCTCTGACGTGTTTATACAAAACAGACAGAAATGGCTAAGTGTACCACTAATGCCCTGGAGAGGGTGTTCATTCCCACTGGCAAGGCCAGACTCCTGCCTTACACTGACAGGATACTGGATATTGCCTACCAACTTAGCTCCTGTTTTTTCCTAACCTTGCTTCTAGAGCATAGAATCATAGCATGAAGAACTTCATGAAAGTTGTGCTCGTAAACTGATGCTTTTCAAGCTTATATGCTGCTAATTATCTTCCACTACATGAGTTTTTCAAGCTGCCTTCTGTTCCTTATTACTACTGTGGTATTATTATATAGCATAAAGTTACTTAATACAGCAAAAGATTCAACAACATTTGTAAAACTGATATAGAAAGAAGGACTGGATTCTGGACTGGTACAGCTGGTTTAAGGTATTTTAGAAGTAAATGAAATCAAATGAGAATTTATAATCCTTCCTGAGGTCTGGATTCCATCAGACTAAACTCATTAGGCATTAAGGTGCAGGTGCAGCTAAATAAAGGATTGTTCTGCTTTCCTTAATGCCATAGATTCACATCTTGAGTTCAAAATAAAAGTCTTTTAAAAGCACATGTATATATTGTGCATCTACTGGCAACACTTGAAAGAGAAAGCGCAGCTGATGGAATCTTCAAATGCCTCATTTTTGTCAAAGGAATGTGTCCCTTTTCTGCACCGGCCATGCTAAGGGACGCAGGTGGAGATGTGACTGCACATTTGCCTCTTAAGGCTTATTCATTTCATTTGCATTAGACTTTCTTTCATCTGCTGAATAGCTGCCCAAACAAATACCATAAATCTAATTAATCCTTCTTTAATATTGTATTGCCACAACAATACCAGCATTCCCCCAAATATTCCAGAGTGTGGGTCTACACCTGCACATGGTGCCTGGGAGGAACACGGCAGGAGTCGCAGGCACAGGGAATTGAGCCTTTTTTGTGGTTTACTGTGATAAAAGGAAAATAGGTCAAGAACCAGTTTTCCAGGTTTGAATGCTGGATCCAGGTGTGACTCACTGGATTTCCCAGCCAAAATCCCAGATTATGGTCTGGTTGAGAAAGTAACTTGTGGGATATTACAAAATAACTGGTCAATATCATATATGTGACCATCAGATAAGAATCTTAGCCTTTGACTGGAATCAGCAGAATTTCAGCTTGGAATGTATACACTCCAAGCTGCGCCATGAGGCCACGATCGGCTGGACCTTTGAGCTTGTCTGTGCAATAACATCTGCACCTTTCTTGGTCAGACAAGTGCAGGGAGATCAGGGGGCAACAAACCATTCAGGGGAAAGGTCTGCCTGCCCTGGAGGGCAAATCCCTGCAAGAGCAGAGCTCCTTTCGCATCCAGACTGCTCCATCTATCACGTGTTTTTCAGGTGGTCCATATGTAGAAGGTCCAGTGATATTAACACGGTTTCTAGGCCAGGGATTAAGATAGAAATAGAGTGTTTGAAGGGATGGGAGGAAACATTTTGGACAATAATGATTACAGACCTCAATTTCTGCTTAAAAAGATACCCCAGAGTGCCCTTCCTCATGGAAGTGTGACATCGTGACCTGCTTCTCATTTGCCCTCGAGATTATCATGTTCCCTTTCTGCTGCCCAAACAGCTGGGATCAGGTGGGGCACTGAGCACAGCCTCCTGGGTCTTAAGACATAGGAATCGGAGAGGAGGTCATTGTCCAGAAATGACCATCACTGCCACCCGCCGCACATCCTCTCTCTGTCCTTTGCCTGTGATGGGACTCATAGCTTATGCATAAGATCTTTTTGCTTTCTAGGAATGTTTGCTATGCAACACTTTTATTTTTATTGAGAAACAGGCAGGGGACTGTTTATTCCTGTAATAACTCACTATATGGGCCTGAGAACTATGAATAGTTACGATCTCTAAGTTGATGATATCCACATATATTCCTGAGATAGACGTAAAATGCCAGTGATGGCAAGTTTAAACTGTTATTTCAGAAACATCATCAAGAAGAATCCCCGACTGGTTTGGGTTGGAAGGGACCTTAAAGCTCATCCACTTCCAGCCCCCTGCCACAGGCAGGGATACCTTCCACTGGAGCAGGTTGCTCCAAGCCCCGTCCAACCTGGCCTTGAACACTGCCAGGGATGGGGCAGCCCCAGCTTCTCTGGGCACCC
>JANHGB010044340.1:0-10023 GCA_026283785.1 Coracopsis vasa
GGCTGGCGCGGCCCCGGGGGGGGGGCTTGGCTGCGTACATCGACCCCCCCCGCGGCGGCCGCTCCCACACACACAACACGAGGCTCTTTGCACAATTGTTTCTGTCACTGGCGGAGGGGCCCCGGCCCGGCGGGGGGGGGCACGGCCCCTGGGCAGCGTCACTGCTCCTTCTTGGAGGCTTCTGTCGTCTCGTCCTTAGAGGCCCCTGGCCCCTCCGTGGGGGTTGAGCTCTCCTCGTAGCTGGGGGCGAGAGGGACAAGAGGGAGCAGTGAGCAGGGCTGGAGCTGCTCTGGGGACACAGATCCCTGCCCTGATGCAGGGGCTGGGCCATGCCAGGCTCCAGCCATTGCCCCCAGTGCAGGAAGCCTGATGGGGCAGAGCCCCAGCAGGGACCCCACAGACACCTCCAGGGATGGGGAGGACTTCCCCAAGCTGAGCCAGCTCTGCACCCACCACAGAGCACACCATCAGATAACCTGGATAGCATCACACAGCCCTCCACGCCGCTGCCACAGGGGCTGGTTAACGGGGGGAGCCACAGCAAGGCCAACAGTGCTGACACCCCACCACAGGCTCACTCCTCTGGCTGCAAACCCCGCCAGCACTGGCCCTGGGGCCTTGGCAAAGGAAACCCGGGAGCGCTGCCTGCCAGTAGGAAGCACAACGAGGGCAGAGATGTCAAATCTCTCCCTTCACTGTAGGGCCCCGGCAGGAGCCAGGCAACAGCTCCTGCCCTTCCCAGGGCAGGCACCAGCCCCTACCTGGCCAGAGCGACAGACAAAGGGCACCGCCTGCCACTGCTACATGGCACTGGGGCTTTGCTGCCGGCGTCGGCGGGGGCAGGACAGTTTCTGCTGCATGGAATCAGCAAGGCTGGCCGGCGAGCCAGACACGGTGGGGAAGTGGGTGAGTCGTGGTGTGTGTGGCAAGATTTCAGCAGAGGATTCATAGCTGCAGGAGAGAGAGGAAGCAGGAGGGGAAAGGGAGAGGACGAGGACAGAAAGGAGGGAAGGGAGAGAGAGAACAAGCAGAAGAGTTTTGGAATGAGACCGCTGCAAACCCAGCACCCTGTGCAGGCAGCCCAGGGCCCCTCCAGCCACCAGCACCACTGAGTGCAGGCTGGGGGGGCTCCTGCCTGCACTGCCCTTGCCTGCAGACCCCAGGGTAAGGCACAGTGGGGGCTGAGACCCAGGAGAAGGCAGCTCCTGCTGGCATGGACAGAGCCGGGCAGCTGGAGCCCGTAGGAGACCAAGCCTGGGCATAGGAAAGGGAGCAGCAGAGCAGCCCAGGGGCCACGCAGGCAGCAGAGGGATGCAGCAGACCCTTCTCAAGGACAGATTCCTCACTGCTGACAGCTGATGGGGGCAGAGTGAAGGTCACTGCCTGCCTAGGGAGGCTCAGGAAGGCTGGGAGCCACAACACTGATCCCAACGTCACCCACCTCTGCTCCATCAGCGCCCTGCAGCACAGATCCTGCCCGTAGCGCTGCCTGTATTTGCTACCACATCAGACTCTCACTGCCCTCTCCCAGGGCAGCTGACGGCTGCTGCAAGACACCACATGCAGGCAGCTCACTGGGTGCTGGGGACACGGGGAACTGCCAGCTCCACACTGGCATCAGTGCAGGGGGATCAGAGCGCTCCATAGCCACACAGGAGAGATCCACCTGGTGGATGCCTGCAGTGGGAGCCCTCCAGGCAGAGTCCCATCCCCTCCCACTTCCTCTGCCTGCCACTGGAAGGACTCCAAGAGGAGCTGGACCCAGGCCCATCAGGGTTGCAGCCCCCCAGCCTCCTGCCCTGACAGCACTCAGCAAACAGACAGTGCTCGGTGGGGCTCTGAGCCCCGGTGCCGGGTGTCCGGGCTCCCCGGTGCCAGGCTGGGCTCTCAGCTCATCCCTCCCGTTTCCTGGCACGGGAGGCGCTGCTGCTGCTGCTGTCAGCTCTGAGTCACGGCCCCGGGAGAGCAGCAGCAGGATCCCAGGTGCACAGGAAGGACGATCCCAGGACACTCAGCGCCTGCAGCAGCGATCTCAGAAGCCAACATCAAAGGCCAGGCAGGTGCGGCAGGGCTGGGAGCCCGCTGACAGCGCTGGGAACACGCTCCCCTGCGTCTCCCAGGGGAGGGGAAGGAGCAGGGGAGGACAGAGCTCCTGCTGCGCCCCACTCAGCTCCTGCTTTCCCTCTGAGCAGGGGCACTGCCGAGCAGGGAAGCTGGAGGGTGCACGACCCTGCTTGGGGATGGATGTTCCCTTCCCTCCTCTGCTTCAGACATCCTCAAACAACTGCAAAGCTTGTGCACAGCAGCTCAGAGCAGAGAAACATCTCCTGGGCAGGCCAGGCCACACTGTGCAGCTCAGAGGGGACAGTGCAGGCAGGAGACCTGAGCTGCCTGTGAGCTGCCCACTGACAGCGAGCCTGGGGCATGGCAGGCTGAGAGAAGCACAACAGCACAGCACAGGTCCCTTTCTCTGCACCCCGGGGCAGGGAGACTGCTGCAAACCCGGATGCTTCCCCCCAGGAGGGAGGCTGGGATGTGCTGGAACCAGCCCTGGCTGCTCTTGCAGCAGCTCCGGCTCCGTTCCCCACCCAGAGGCCCTGGGACACAATGACGGTGTCTGTAAGCTCCAGGTGTGTGTCCCACCCTCCCCTGCCTGCCAGCACACGGGGAGGCTTTGTCACCGGGGCGGAAAGCACAACCAGATGCTGCCTGCCTGCATCGCCCCACGGCTCCCGCCCCGGGACAAGCCGGGACCCGCTGCCTCCACCCAGAGCGTGCCCAGAGGAGCCCGTCCCTCCAGCTGTGCCCGGGCACATCTGCACGCCCCGCGCCCGCCTCCCGCTCACCTGAACAGTTCGGTTACTTCTCCCTTTGCCAAAGCCACAAGCAGCGGGAACCCGATGCAGGCGGGGACCAGGTAGAGCAGAGCGGGCTGGTGGAAGGAAAGCATCTGTTAAACCAAACCACGGATCAGCCCTCGGGAGGGCTTTAAAGCGAGCTGGCCCCAGCCTCTCTGCACTCATGGTGTCTGGCACAGCACTGCACAGGGGGTTAATGCCCCAGGAAGCGGCTTCGAGAGCCAAGTTACAGCTGCAGCAGCACAAAATCCTCACCATGAGGTCCCATGAGCACACTGAGGACACCTGCAGAGACCAGAGACAGCACCCATAAAGTACAGGCTCCCAGAGCCCCTCTGAAGGACAGAGGATGGGACTTCATGGGCAGCTTGGTTCCACAGAGCCAAAAAAACACAGGGCAGCCCAGTCAAAGTCCTTGTCCTAAAGAGGGCTCTGCTCCAGCCAGGCACAGAAGCTTTGGGCAGGGAAGGTACAGGCAGACACTGGAAAAGCAAAGTGGGAGAAGGAATGCATCTGCTTTTCCCTGGCATGATGCAGGAACCCCACGGAGTGTTCCACTTGGGATGTGCATCTCACGGCAGAGCTCACCTGGGCGTGCTTGAAGATGTGCATGATGAATATGGTCAGGCCCAGCCCGAAGATGTAGGCCACAAAGCTGGTGTAGAAATACGTGTGTGTGTTCTTCTTCAAGCTGCAGGAGAGAACAGAGCTCAGTGACCCTGGGTCTGGGATGCCAGTGGCCAAAACGGAGCTGGCTCAGTGCTTCCAACCATCTCCCACTGTGCTGGGGTGTGGGAGCTGTGCTCTGCTCATGCCCCAATCCCATGGGAATCGATGAGGTGGCACCCAACTGAGGGGCTGGGGAAGGGAAGGAGGCACGAAATCCTGGTGCTGAATGGCTACTGTGGGAGGAATCAGTGCTGGGACCCAGGGAGAGGGTCCCAGCTTCCTGGGGGATGCGTGGCCTGTCCCTGGCACCCTGCTCTCAGCTCCTGCTGGTTCACTGCAGGGCAGGCCATGGGAATTGGGATTCCCAGCAGGTGCAGGCAGGATGTGGGTGGAAGCACCTGGAAAAGCTGGCACAGCACAGTGGGGCTGCAGCACCACGGTGGCACAGAGCTGGAGACTTTCGGTGTGGGGCAACTGCCAAGAGCTGTGTCCCACTGTGGGGGCAGATTCCCTGTGTAGGGAGGAGCCGCCTCCTCCAACGGCAGCCCAGAGGCAGCCAGCACTGCTGGGCACCCATCTGCATCCACGAGCACCTCCCAGGTGCCAGCACCCCCAGCACTGTCCCACACCATCACTGCCATAGCACCGCAGCGCTGCCCTGTCCTCAGTGCCAGGGAGCTGGTGAGGCTCTGGGGGGCTGCACTGCCCACAGCACCATCTGTGAACTCAATCACCCCCACAGCTCAGGACTTCCCCACCAGCCCCACTCACATCTACTCCTCCAAGAGCTTCCCTCGCACCCTTCTGCACTGTAATGGCCACTTGGCTGTCACCAAGCAGAGTGGGAGGGGAACACACAACTCTGCTCCCGGCTTCCCCCTCCCCTTTTGCTCTCCAGAAGCAGCTCAAATACGCAGCAAACCCCACCCTGCAGAGACCCTCACCGAGCAGCCGCTCACCTGATGTCAAACCGCAGCAGCAGCGCGATGAAGATCCCTGCGGGGAGAAGGGCTCAGTGAGGGGCTGAGGTCGGAGGAGCCCGCGGCGCTGTGCCTGGGCTGACAGTGCCCTCTGGCGGCACAAGGCAGCAGCACAGCACCGGGACCTGGGGGTGACCCCCTCATTCCACACAGCCCCAGCCCACCGAGCCCCCAAACCGCTCCCAAACCCCGCAGGGGATCCGCAGGGCTCTGCATGGCCAAAGGCAAAGCGAGCCCCCCGCAGCCCGTTCAGAGCAGGGATCCCGGTCATGCTCCCCCTCTTCTGTCCTCACCTGGAATGACAATGTCTCCCAGGCCCAGCATGGCAAAGTTGTCGGCTTCCAGCCCCTTCTCCAGCAGGTCCTGAGGGAAAACCACTACGGGGAGCACAGAGAGGCACAGTGAGGGGGGAGCATTTGTGCTGAGAGACCCCAGCACTGCTGAACCTGGCACAAAGGGACCAGAGCAGAGCCCTGTCCTTGCCCTCAGCCCCCTCCTCCCCTGCAGCTCCCCTTGTTCCCCTTTCCTGGGACAACTCCAGGCACCAGGATGAAAACCCAAGGGGTTTTCAGCCAGCCCATGAGCAAGTTCCAACCCCAGCTCCTAGGACCCAAACTATGGCTCCACAACAGCACAAATTCACCTTCCTGCTGGATCGGAGGGGTCTGTAGGGCTTTTTGCATCGTTTTTTCTATAAGCTGCTGAAACTGCCCACTCTGGGGATACAGCAAACCCAGCCAGCCCAGGGCAATGGAATCAGCCCTCTCCAGAGACCCTGCACCACACAGCAGCCGAAGGGGACACCTTCCTGCACACACCCCACCCCTCAGCCACCTCCAGGAGCACATTCCCCCCCTCCAGCACACAGGGAACATCTACTCACGTTTTATTGGGGCCTCGAATGATTTGGCAACTGTCACCATCACGTTGGTGCCAAAGACCTAGGGGCAAGCAGAGGAGGCCATGGTGACCACAGTGGCACAGGAACAGGCACACGCTCAGCTACAGCCCCACCGCAGGGCCCAAAGCAGCCTCAGTGGCAGAAAATAGCCAAAGAGGAGCAAACCCAACCAAACTGCAGGCAGGGGAGCCCTGAAGTGAGCCCACAGCCCGGGGCAGAGGGCTCAGGACTGTGCTTGAGGAGGAGTGCATGGGCAAGGAGCTCCCTGCAGATCCCAGCCAGCAGCAGGCTGCTGCCCGTGGGCCCCATCAGGGACCAGAGCAGTTGCCAGCTCAGCTGCATTTTCTCTGAGGTCATTTATTTGCTCTGCACTATCAGCTTTAAGTACTGGCATCGCTTGGGGGTGGATGCAAACACCCAGGTCAACCACCCTTATTCCTGTTCCTTTTCATCCTCAAGCCTCCAGGCTTGGCCATACCAAAAGTAGGGCATAAACCAGGTGCTGGTGAGCACTGGGTGAGCAAGATCCTAGAGACAGTGACTGAGCAGAAACCTTAAAGCAAGTATTAGACATCAGATTAATGCCCATAAGGTGCAGCAAGCTCTGGGCATTGCCATGGGGTGACAGGACTGCACACTGGGACCAGGGAAAAGCATCACATGCGAATCCACCCCAAGCCTATGAAGCAACATCATCGATGCACTGAGGAGTTCTTCTTCCTCCCTGAAAGCCTCCTTGGATCTCACTGAGATTACATCCATGCTTAGACCAAGCAACCAGTCCCTGCACAGGGGCACAGTAAGAGGGGTTCCACTTTAGGACAGCCCTTCTGCGAGGCTCTGGCAACAGGGAGCTGCCAGGGAGCTGAGGCAGGACACAGCCAGGCAGGGGAGGGCAGTGAGGGGCACACTGTGGCTGCCTCTGAAGCACCAGGAAGACACTGGCACCCCAAGCAGGGCACGAGGCTCCGGGTGTGCTGAGCCAGAAGAGCTGAATCCTCCCCAGCTGAGAGCAGCACAGGAAGCGGCAGAGGCCAACGAAGCACAGAGCTTACTCTGTGAAGGAGCCTGTGACACAGCGGCAGCTCCAGCCAAGTACACAGCAACACACAGCAGCTAGGCTCAAATAGCGACGGATTATTCAGGCAGCTGCAGAGCTCTGGACAGACCTCAAGGTATACAAGGCTCTCCGGCATTTGGAAATGCAGTAATTCAGGAGGTGGAGGCAGCAGGAAAGATTGGGGAATATGGACACCACAAGGAGCAGTATGCACTCAGGTCCATTGCAGAGAGATAAGGAAATCCCCTGTCAGGGCAGGGCACTGCCTGAGGGGAAGAGACTGGAGACATTCCAGTGTTTGATCCTCTGTGCACGAGAACAGAGGGAAGCTGATGAAGCTGGCAGATGACAGAGCTGAGGCACAACCATACAGGCAGGACCACTGAACCCCAGAGGAGCCTTGTCCTCCAGCCCACCCCGCAGCTCTGTCAGGCATTGTGAGGACCTCAGTGGGGAACACAGGTCACCAGAACCGGATATGCCACACACCCAGGTACTCCACAACAGCCCTGGGAGGATCCCTGCCAGCCCTGGGCTCTTTAAGCCAGAGATGAAAAGAAAATGCATTCACTGAGCCCCATTCCACCCGTTTGACTCCATCATCACACCTCTTTGGGCTCAGAAAGTGGGAATCCTGACTACAAACCTGCGTCCAGGCAGCGTGCAGCCTCCAGAGAAGCCCAACACCGGGCACATGCCCCCCACCACCGGATGCACCAGCGCCCACCCCAGGGACTGCTCCTGTTTACCCAGAAGACGTCGTAGATGAAGAGGCCCCCGAGCAAGATGCAGCCTGTGCTGACGTTGTTCAGGTGCAGCAGCTCCACCCCGTTGAGGGAGAACGCCAGCCCAAAGAGGTTGTTGGCAATCCAGTGCTGGGAACGACAGGAAAAGCAGATTTGGGTCCCACTGCACATGCTGACTTGCATGGAAAGGGCCCGGGTCTGATGCAGCCTGGTCCCTGGCTGCAGCTCACTTACCTTTCTCAGCAGGTACCAGACCCCCACAACACTGCTCAGGGCCAAGCACACAAGATCCTTGGTATCAAACTCGTAATTCACTATTTCTGCAATAGAACAAGAAGGTGGATGCTGGGCAGCTCCCCTCAGAGCTGGAGTGACACAAACCATGGCAATGGCTGTGCCCACGAGCAAGCAGCCGGCCCTGGCAAGCTCAGACCTTCTCCTTCAGCCAGACTCTGCCACATGGACAGCATCTGTGACCCTTCTGTCAACAGGGAAATTGGACTCAGGCACTGCCCGAGGCAGGGAGAGGCAAATCTCCATCTTCCTGCACCAGTTAACTCCTGGTGGCAGCACTAGAAGAGTTCCCTTGCCAGTAAAGCTACTGGGGAGGATGCTTTTCAAAGTGCAAAGATTTGAATCATCAGATCAGATCTGATCATCAGTTAAGGCAGTCAGAACTGTGCTAAGGAGCTTAAATAAAGGCAGTGCATTTACAGCAGCCATAGCTCCATCCCTACAGCACTCTGGGATCTCCTTATGGGGTTGCGCTGCCAGCAAGAGGCAGCACAGAGGGAGAGCTCTGCAGGGACACACAGGCTCACTCTGGCTACAGAAGCACAGTGGGGAGCAAGAGGGAAGCCTTTAAGAAGGTTTTCTGAACGGGCTGAAAGTCAAAACACCAAGTGAGCAAAACCAGAAGAGTAAAGGCAGAAAACATGCAGGCCCCAGCGAGCCGGGCGAGCCAACGTACCCTCCTTGCTCTCCCCGGAGCCCTCGGTGAAGAGGAGCTGGTACTGTTTGGTGGGGAAATTTGCAGGGAAGAATCTGTTCATCATGGGGCTGAAATGAGAGGGGTAGAGAAGGGCAGTTGGACAGAAACCCTGCAGGAGGTGCTGCCCAGCACGGATGTCAGCCCACACCCTTCCCAAGGCAGGGAACGCCAGGATTTGCCACATCAGGGACCAGCAGCAGCCCCAGCTTCAGGCACCAAGCTGCAAACATGGGACCTTGTCCTCCCCAGAGGTCTGACCTGTCCTTATGTGACAGTCCCCCAAGAGGGCAAGAGATACAGAAGGGAAGACGCACCACAAGGCCCCCGGACACTCAGAACTGGCCGGGCCACCACCACATGGCTCTTGTGTGGAACCAGGAGCAGAGGTAAAGCCATTGCCCAGCACGAGCCGAGGGAACGCAGTGGGTCCCCAGTGCCCTGGAGCTCAGGAAACAGGAAACCAGTTTGACTGTTTCAGTTACTGTAACAGCCTGAGCTTTCAACACGTCCTGCCAAGCATGAGGGTGAGAGGCTGAGGACATTACTGTGAGCTCCAGCTGCTGCTTCAGCCATCCCAGTAACACTGGTACCAGGCAGCTCTCCCTGAACAGGGCAGCGAGGACTGTGCCAAGCCACAGCAGCTCCTCAGGGTGAGCTGGCCTTGTCCCATGATGTGGCCACCTACACCTCCATGAGCTCACCCAGTGATGCTGTGCAGGGTACTGGGTTACTGGAACCCCTGAGAATTTGGTTCCCCCATAAGGAAGGGGTCACACCACCAAGGGACAACACCCCAAGAGCTGCAAGGCAATGGGGCAGCCTCAGACACCCCTGTCTCATTCACAGCCTCCCCTCTGCTGTACCTGATGGTGTGGGACAGGGCGAGGATCCCCAGCACGAAGAAATACATGGAAAGCAGAAGGTTGATATACTCTTGAGAGAATATCTGCAAGACAAATCCAGAGAGGGGTTAGTAACCGCAGTGTCCTCCCCACCTACAGCACTTCACTGTTTTCTATTGGCAGCTGCTGTGCCAGTGCTCCAGGGAGAGGAGAAGAATAGCTGGAGTAACCCAAATTCCTGCATTGCTGATGGGAGATGGGTTGGAAATAGCCGTGTGTTCACAGAGCAAGCACTGGGCCTGCAAGCTGTCGTGCTGCTTGGGTCAAAAAATAACTCCTGTGTGGCAGAAAGGAGGACAGAGCTCCCTCCATGTGTCCCCTGCAGAGCTGGGGCAGGGAGCGAGGCACAGCACAGCTCCTGGGGGCTGCCCCAGCAGAGGGGAGCAGCAGCACCCAGGAGCAGCATTTACCAGGGAGTCATTAGAAGTCCTGCCCTCAACACACACTGAATCACACCCCTACAGCCCAGTACAGGGGATCCCAGCTCCTCCCTGCTCTCTTGGCAGGGCTGCAGGTATTAAAAGGGAAGAGCTGCTCATCATTCAGCAGGGCCATGCTGCACATCCAGCACTCCTCTTCCTGGCGCCTCATCCCAGCCAGGAGCAAGCAGCATTGTGCTGCTGTGTGGTAACTGCAGCATTCCCAACCTTGCACCCTAAACCTATCCTAATGGCCAGGCAGGAGCATCCCAGCACCCCACAGGCAGCCCAGGCCAGCGGGGCTGGAAGCTGGAGTGCCAACAGAACAGCTCTGGAAGTATAACATGGAAAATGCAGCATTTCACAGAACCATGGAATGGTTTGGGTTGGAAGGGACCTTAAAGCTCATCCAGTTCAAATCCCCTGCCACGGGCAGGGACACCTTCCACTGGAGCAGCTTGCTCCAAGCCCTGTGTCCAGCCTGGCCTTGAACACTG
>JANHGB010044344.1:0-14343 GCA_026283785.1 Coracopsis vasa
GCCTCACCACCCTCACAGTAAAGAACTTCTTCCTTATATCCAATCTAAACTTCCCCTGTTTAAGTTTGAACCTGTTAGATTAGACATTAGGAAGAAGTTCTTCTCTCTGAGAGTGGTGAGACGCTGGCACAGGTTGCCCAGAGAAGTTGTGGCTGCTCCATCCCTGGCAGTGTTCAAAGCCAGGTTGGACAAGGCTTTGAGCAACCTGGTCTAATGGAAGGTGTCCCTGCCCATGGCAAGGGAGATTGGAACTGGATGATCCTTAAGGTCCCTTCCAACCCAAACCATTCTGTGATTCTGTGCTTCCAAACTCAGATACTTGAATATTTTAAAATTGCAAACTAGAAATTAGTTGACAGTTGATTTAAATATTATCAGTGTCTGGTCAAGAGATTTCAGGGGGAGGGAGCTGTTTGTCATATGTAGCGATTACTTTCATAGGACTTTTTCATAATCCTGGTCTACAGCCAAAGAGGGTCAGCTTAGTAGATATGGTTTCTGTTTCACAGATAAACATACATTTTCTAACTGTGCATAATGTTTTTTTAAAGGAAATTAAATACTAAGTGATCGTATGTACTTAAAGGACTATAATGTTAATGACTTTAGGAAATGACAGGAAATTCATGTAGTTGTTAGTATTTAATAATGTGTTTCCCACAATTTTGTTTATTATGGCTGGTATAGTTCTACTTGTAGAGTTGAGTTTTATTTTGATTTTTGTTGTTTTTGAGGAGATCTGCATGGTAAGTGAACATATCTCTGCTCTTTTTGGTAGCCTGGAGAAATAATAATTGCTTCATGCTTGCTAATTCTGACACTTGAGGGATCTTTTTTCTTTCACATAAGTACTAGATGCAGCTTGTATTGTAGTTTACAGCAATAAGAATTTGTCATGGAAATGTCCTACAGTAACTGTTGTGTTTGTTTGATGCAGCAAAGGCTGTTGGGATCAGTGCTGTGCACAGGACAAAGCAAGATGATGGACCCAAGGTGAATGATCCCAGGCTTTTCCCAGATAAGTGTCTTCAAAGGACAGCCAAGGTAACTCCATGGAAACTGACAAGCGAGTACGTGTGTGCTCCCAAAGGCTGAAGGAGATCAGCTCTGACCTCCCTGTAGTCTCCATCTGTTGATCTTTGAATCTCATTCTCCATTTCAAAGAGAGTAATTGTCTGATCTGATAAAAATCAAAAGTCATGTTATTTTTACCAATTATACTAGTTTAAATTCCCTTTCTTTGTTACGCAGTTACGTAGCAAGATTCAGGAAAAAGATTGGATACTGATATGAGTGTCAAGATATCCAAAGTTGTCAGAATTAATTCTTACAGACTTTGGAAAGGCTGCTGATGCTGTTGGTTCAAGGTTTAAGTCAATCTCTGAATGTTAAGAGACCAGAAAAGGTCTACTGGGTCACCTGGGTCAGGTCTCTTCCATGACTTGTACTTTCCCTTGCAGCGTTTAGATTCTGGTCCCTGTTGTGGGCTGGGCTGCCCTCTGGTCTTGTCCAGTATGGCAATTCCAGTGCTCAGAATCACACAGAGGTGCAGCTTCTGAAATCTTCTGGAAAGACTCTTCTGTATAAGCTTAGAAAATCAGCTATAATATTTCTGCTATCCAGTGATTTATTATGGTCTACAAAAATATAGCCTGTATGAACACCTCTCTGGAACAATTATTTAGTGATATTGTAGTTTATTATTCTTTTCAAAGCCATATTGTATAAAGGTAAAATAACTCCTAACTTCAGAAAGAACAGAGAGAAGGAAAGAACTGCCAAATTCCCCACAGCACATCCTTTCCTGTGGTTAGCATTGGATCTGCCAGTGGCACCGTTTTTGGACTGGCCTGTTCTGCGCAGAATGTCAAAATCACAGGCTGAGGATGCAAATGAAAGATTTTACAGGAGTTGCTTGTATTTTATGGCTAATTCCCTGCATTTGGAAGCATCTGCTTCTTGTCTGGTTTTGTTCTGTAATCAAGAAAATTGCTGTAGAGAGCTAGCTCTTGGAAGGCACTTAGCTATTCTATAGCCATGAGCAAGATGGCAAGGAAAATGCACTGTAGATAGGTACTCAGTTAAAAAATGCACACGCACACATATACACACAGAGGAGGAAAGCATGATATAGGCATTGTGATTTTTCCAGATATTCTGCTGACCCTCTGCGTATCCCTGTTCTGTTAAAGAAAATAAGTTTCTCTGAAGGTATTAACTGTAGAAACCTTTGCCTCTTCCAGGTGGTCTATATTTTGGAAAAGAAGCATTCTCGAGCAGCTACAGGTTTCATCAAGCTTCTGGCAGACAAGAATAGTGAACTCTTCAGGAGGTGTGCCATGTTCTCACCTGTGGACCACAGAGTGCCCAGGATCTATGTGTCCTTGGCTGATTGCCCTCCAGACTTTGTGACCAGGCCTGAGGACTATTCAAATATACTCTTCATCTGTCGCATAGTGGACTGGAAAGAAGACAGCAACTTTGCAACAGGGTATGTGGCTGCTATTGGAAGTAGAGATGACTGAGATTCCTAGTCAGAGTGCTTGACTTCACTTAATTTAATACATGCAATAGAGACAGGAATCTGTTAACAAGATGCTTGTCTTGTATTTCTCTGGTATTTGGTGGATAAACTGTAATGAGGCTAAGGATAGCTCATCACTAGTTAACCTCATGGCTACATAATATTAGTTTCTTTTGGTACTTGTTTCAATGTGCTGGCACATCACAGCATTAATGAGCATATGGGCTTTGCTCAGAAAAGCTTGTAGTCTAGAGGGAACAGACACAGGTACTTAGCCTAACCAGCATAAGCACCATGGGGTGCTGGCAGCCTTTCAGCGTTGCCTCCCTTTGTGTAAGAGTACTACACAGTGTGTAGGCTTTTCACTTCTGCATGAGGAAGAATATCAGTAGCTGTGAGACTCTTTGTTTTTTAAGCTTTTACTAATAAGAAGTAGAAGGAAGTCACAGATTTTTGTGGTTTTAAATTTGCTTTGCTTCAAGGAAGGTGTTGCACTCTGTGCATTTCAGGAGGCACTGTAGAGCCATTGCCGTCCAGAGTTCAAGTTGAAGGCATTGTCACAAAGGAGGAGATTTTAAGCCAGGGCTACAGAAATGACCTATGCTGGGCTGGATTTAGATTGTGAGTTCATTTTGCCTCTCCACGAGGAAGACCCTGTAGTTTTCAGCATTTTCAATTTTTTCTTGGGAGCAGTTGCACTGTGCCAAGCTCCTGCCTGGACTAGCCACACTGTTTCCTATTGAGTGGGTCTCTATAAGAAACTGTGGGTATTGATAAATCTGTTCAGTTATCTTGGGAAAACCTGAGTAGTCCTGAGTAGTTGGTGATCCAGAGTAGGTAACTCTGACCTATGGCAATGCTGTGCTCAAATTCTACAGGTGATGGGGATCTGGATGTAATCTGGGGCATGTGCAGTAATGGCAGTTGGGCATAAATCCCAATTTTTCTCTTCCCTTTGCAAAGCTGTTCTGATAGGATAGTATAGTTGATGTACAGCATTAGCTTTGTGGGTTTTGGAGTCTTTAAGCTTTACTCAAACTCTTGTTAAAGCTTAAAACTTACATAAAATGTTATTTGTTTGTTTGTTTTCTCAGAGTGTGTTAGCACAGATCTATCAACTGTAGAACTAAAACCAAACTATACTGAAGTCCATGTTTCCCTGTCTTTAAGTTTGTTACCAATTGTGACTGGTTTGTGTTCCTAGTAATAGCAAGTTTCAGGTGTACTCTTAGAAAGCCACATGAACCTTAAGTCACTCATGTTTTTCCTAGCTAAACTGCAGTGCATGAACTGAAGTGGACTCCCTTTGAGCCCCACTTAACTAGAGGCTGGCTGTGCTGTGAAATTCACTGTGACTAAGTTTCTTACTGGCAGAGATTTTCTTTGTCTTCTTTGACTCCAATGGAGAGAAGACTGGAGGGTGATTGTACTGTTTGGCTTCTTGTCATGAACAACCCCCCATTTCAGCAGAAATAGGAGAAATTAGGAGAATAGGATAATGTCTTTTTTATTGGCTAATGCGTGTGTCTTTAATCTGTGCTTCTGACAACATTGTATATTCTCATCTGGGTGTTTTGGTAGTTTCCAAGAAGTAAAATGTGTTGTCAGGAAAGAAAATGTCTGTGATTGTCTTCATACATAACTGTTTCCTCTGGTAGTTTGTTGCACTTCCATAAGTGCCTTGTGGAGACAGGAAGCATAAAGCCTCAGTTTTTAACTATAACTACATGCCTGTTTAAACACTGAAAGACAATGAAACCTCTTGAAGGTCCCCAAAATTCCTGTTTGCTTTTGGGCTGGTTTCTAAGCTTGTTTCAAAGTTGTGTTGCTAGCTATGGCCCACCTGAAGGAGAGACGAGCAGGTGATGTGCACCTTATTGCATGCTTGTTTTTTTTGAACTTCCACGTGCACCCCTAGTTCTGCCTGCAGACTTCATGGTACCCCTTTGACAGCACCACCATGGTTTTGAAGGTGTCTGGAATAAAGAACCTGTAGGTCATCACTGTTCACTGTGTAAGTCTGCTGGAAGTCCGACAAGGGAACATCCTTCCATTTACATCCAGTCATTTCCCTTGGATGCCTTGTGTGTTTCTAGGTACTCTCCATCCTGCAACTGAATTCCCACAGGCATGTTATACACCTTCCTCCTATTTCTTTCTCCCTTAGGAAGTTTGGTGCCAGGTTTCCGAACACATTTAGTCTTATCACATAGTCTGTCTTCCAGCGACCAGTGTGGGTGGAGCAGTGGGATGCCACGGCCAAGAGTTTGGCAGTGACACTGGCCACTCAGGGTGGTCACCTGCATGGGGACAACCTGACAGTCCCTGGAGATCCTTTTGGGGAGGGGGGTGCGTTTCTGTGTCGTGATTGCCACCTGGTGGTCAGCAGTGAGACTCTGTCCCCTCCGAAGGCCACCCTGTCACCCCAACCATGCTGGGGAGAAGCAGGTAGGAACTGATGGCTCCATGTCCCGCTGGCAATGCTCTGAGTGTGTATTGCTGTATTCTCTCCTGCATGTGAAGTGAATTTACTGTGGCAGTGAAATGGCAATTAACTGTACCAGCTTTAGGTAGCAGGTAAATAGCTTCAAAATATTCCCCTTTTCCAGATAAATTGCATGAGTACTGCAGTGTACAGTTATTGTCTGGGGACCTTATTTCAGTGATGGAGTCCAGGGCTGTTTGGAGCATTAGTCCAGATACTCTGCACTTTCGGATATGTTGAAGATGGAATCTCTTCGCCTCCACGTATGATGATGGATGAGACAATTAAAAAAAAAAAAGTAATAGTCAAATGTTGAAGCAGTGACTCCATTGTTTTGCATGGGGCTTGTGGCTATTCTAACTCAGGGCCTTAGATATTGGTCTGTCGAGGTGACAAGATTTGTCACAGCATTTGCAATAAAATTAAATGTTACAGGATGTTTTTTGTACTTGATCCTCTTTCCAAAACCATCAAAGTGGCTTGAATTCCTTTAATCTCTGGAATTTTATTCTGTTGTGTTTTTTTTTTTAATTCACAAATGTATTTGGGATGAGGGGGAATGACCAGGTGTACCTTGGGAGCTCAGTGTAAGGCTTGAGGAATGGCCTGATCCCTGAGCAGTGTACTATGTTGAAAAACATGTTCTTGCAGACTGTCTCTCAGTGAAGCATGTTCCCTCAGCCTAACCACTCTTGAAGTGTGGGATGGCCCCATCTGCATGAGGGGCACCATGCTGCTCCTGTGCTCTAATGGCAGGTAGCTGAAGCGAGGCAGCTCTGTGGTGTGGAGTTGGGCTGGACTGTGATCTTGGGTGCTGGGGATTCCCGTGACACAGCTCTCTGTCTGTGATGCTCAGCCCTGCAGCCATCTCCACTGGGACCTTTGGGCTTTATCAAGCCTGTGCAACTCTGCCTGGGGGCCCTTGGCCCTGAGGTCAGCCATGTGGCCTTGCTTGCTCTCCCCTCACCTGCTCTTGCACAGGCTTCCTCTAGGAGTGGTGGTTTATTGATGTGTAGGATGTTCTCCTGATGCTGGAAGAAACCTTCTATGTAGGATGACTGTGGACTAGTCTGCTCCAGGAGAGACTGAATAAGGTTGTTAAGTCCCCATGGAAGTTATTCACTCCCCTTTGGGAGCCTGCCCAGCTTTCCAAAAGAAACAAGGCTTATGTAATTATGCTTCGTCTCTTTGGAGAGTTCTTATCATGTAACATTTGAACAGGTTGGCCAGTTTCAGCTGGGTTGGGGAAATGGAGAGAGCTCAAATGTTTGTAGAAATGGGTGGCTGAATAGATGCATCAGTGTCACTGTAAAGGGGAGGTGGCAGCATGAGTGTGGCTTTGCCCCAGGCGTACATGTATGGGAGGGCAAGCTCCAGTGGGTTGGCAGCTTGGGGCAGTTCATTTTGCTTGCAGCTATGACTTATTGGAGAACTACACTGTGCTGCCCAATGCTCCAACCACGACACATTCCTGTTGGTGCCTGCTACTACCATGTCTGACATCAGTCCAAGGGTATTCAAGGTAATGCTTACCCATCACTGCCACAGAAAAGAAGTGTTTACGTCTGTAACCTTTGTAATATTTTTGCCTTTTAACATTTAAAAAACCAGATCCACACGCAAGCCTGTGGTGTCAGACACTGTAACTCCCTGGGAGTGAACGTCTGACTGCCGCTGGGCCCTGTGCCTGTTGTTGTTTATAAGCCTCTTGAACTATTCTTGCTACCCTTGGTGGCCGCAGAGCCCCATGAGTGATTTTACAGCCTGGCTGTTACTTCAGGGTCATTGGTGATCCTATATGCGTTACCTTTGATCACATGCTGTCCTGTCAGATTTTGCTCTGATGCAAGTCATCATGCCTGCATGGCCCCAATTAGAGTCAGTTGTACACTTTTTATTTCAAGGTACTTGGGAAATGTTCCCTGGAACACTGTAAATCAAATGTTAATTACTATTTAAAAAATATTAGTCCTATATCAAACCTCTGGGTAAACCCCTTTTGATTTGTAATCTAATTTCAGTAAACGGATCAAGGGAACATGGGTTTCAAGACTGAGCTGGAAAGCACTCTGGCATTCAGAGGTGCTTTCCATGACTTGTCATGCAGACATCCAGCTGCCCTCCTGGTGCACTTCCCAGCTCTGCCCTTCCAAGAGAAGGAGCACCTTCAAGCCCTTACCATTTCTTTTTGGCAGGGCAACTTGTTCTCTCTTTTCCTCTTGTATTTTTTTAATCCATCCTCAGTGATGCTGGTGGGCCTGTGGACTCGTGGGCTCATCCTTGCTCAGTCTCCAAGCTCTACACTAGACATGGGAAATTAAGTGGTGATTTCTTTGGTTTATTGTTACTGCTGAGAGGGAGGGAGATAAAACTGATCCTTCATTTATTTACATTAAAATGAGGATCAGACTGGGACCCAGCTGCAGGAACAGAGAATTCAGCCTTGATGCCAAATGTGCACGTATTTCTGCCATGCAGTTTGTACATAAAGTTGAAACAATGGAGGGAAATATCTTTTATCCTTGTTTTCATTTTTATTTTAAAGCTAGGCAATGTGAACTCTACAATTTACCACACCACGAAGCGCGCAATCCTTTCCAGCGTATTACACAATGTGACAGGTTTATTACACAGCCCTTCCCGTTGTGAAGAGAGTAAGCTTTGCTCCCATAAAGAAGATGGGCTTGCTTGTGCTGCTTGGATGGGGTTTGTTCTGTGGGTTTATGACACATTTGAAGCCCCGAGAGCATCCTGCTTATCCAAATGACAAGTGCACTGTTTTGGCCCCAATTTAGGAAAGTAATTAGTGCCTGTTTTCACTCATTGGAATTAAAGCAGAAAGATCAATATAATGATTGTGTATTTTATGCAGTGGAAAAACACTTATTAGAGTGGCTGGTTTTGCACTGTGTTATTACCCCTCTCTTTTGTGTCATATTTTGATGGATTTGCCTTAATTTCAGTTGTAATTTTCTTGGGTCAGGAGCATTATCTCTATTGGCTGTAATGTGCTATTCGCTCTAATGGCAGTATATTAAAAATTAAAAAAACATTTATCTCTGTGTACTGCAGAGCAATGTGGGGCTGCGAAGGGGGACAAGGGGAGCCACCATGGACATAGGTTCTCATGTGGTATTTGTAACCAGCTGGGGAGGGAACAAATGTCCCGTTCCTTTAATGTCCCAGTTTGCATGCTGTGTCCAGAGCCAAATGCTTGTTTAACACAAGAGCTCGCAGCCAGATGTGTACTGGGGTTTGCACTGGAGCAGATGGAAACTTTCTCTAAGCATAATAGAGCAGCAACCTCATTCACACATGTGCAGAATACTTCATCAAAGACTATTAGCATGTGGGGGATAGTTTCCTCTGTCTGTGACTTGCTTCTAGATTGTGGGCTCCTCTCCTGTTAGCTCCTGGTTCAGAGGCTTCTGCGTAGCTAGGAGAGGATGGACAAATTACTGGGAATATTCAAGTCCTGGAAAGAGAATGGAAAAGAGTTGGAAAGATGATCTGTGGGCATGTCTGTGTGTGCTACTTCTGTAAGGAAGGCAGTAAGGTTCTTCACACCTCTGTCTTCTCATAGGGCAACAGTTTGCCCAGGCAGGGATCCAAAGTGCATCCTTTGAGATGGAGAGCAGTGTGCTGAGCTCCCTGGGAGCTGTCTTCTGCAGAGCTGTCTGGGATCTGCTGGGAATCTGGGAATCATTTTGAGTAGTAGGAGTGAGTCACCTTTTTCAGTGGTGAGGGAAGGAAGAAGGATCTCAAGGGAACCAGCCATGTGTAACGCAAGAGCTGCCGGTGGGATGGGCTGGGCTTGTCTATCCCTGTTGAATGTATTTTTTTCTAAAATTTGACACTTTCTTATCTCTGCAAAAACCTAATAATATGAAACATCTAGTTAAAATGAGATGCATGCAACAGCCTAGGGTACTGTCTGTCTAGTGTTTTGCATCTCCAGCAGACTTAAGTCATGGTATAGTCTGAACTCCTGACAGGCCCTCTGCCAAAACTGAGGGAGAAGTGAATGGGTGAAAGAGTATGTTTGAGGGCTCAGCAGCCTCTCTCAGGAGACAGCATAACTTGACAGTAGTATTTATACACTTAAGAAAAACATCCCTATTTTTCTCTCTGCAGGCAATTGGCCAAAAGTCTTGGTCAGGCTGGGGAGATTGAGCCGGAAACGGAAGGGATTCTGATGGAGTATGGTGTGGATTTCTCTGACTTTCCCTCTGAAGCCCTGGAATGTCTTCCTCAGAACCTGCCCTGGGTTATCTCACCGGGAGAGCTGGCCAAAAGAAGAGATTTAAGGTAACAACAAAAAGTGTGGTCTGACACTCTTTCTTGGGTTCGTACAGAGTTGTGCTGTTTTGTTTTGCATTCATCAAGCTTTGAAGAGGCACTGACTTTATTATGTGCACCATATTGTGTGTTACCTGTGCCTGCATGGAAAGAAACAGCTTTTGAAAGTGTCTACAAACTCCAGTTATTTGGAGAAGTATTTTGTAAGGCAAAGAGGCTTTTTCCCGAAAGAACTATTGAAAACTGAAAATTTGGTGTTTGGCACCTAATCTGAAAG
The DNA here is from genome assembly GCA_026283785.1 of Coracopsis vasa. NCBI lineage: Eukaryota > Metazoa > Chordata > Aves > Psittaciformes > Psittacidae > Coracopsis > Coracopsis vasa. The sequence continues at coordinate 9,586 of JANHGB010044344.1, forward strand.
CTTTATGTTTTTGTCTGGAATGTATTACAATTTTAGTGGTAGTTTTATAGCAGAGGTTTTCTGAATGCCTGGCAGATCAAATGATCTTGGGCATTGTTACTTTGAAACTTAAGCACAGGTAGAGACTGTCCTGTGTTTTTCTGTCTGGTCTCAATGTTTTTCTGTTCTGAAGAACTGGTGTTGTGTGGAGTTTATGACAGCTCTTAATCAGGTTAGCAGCTGGCAAATGCAGTCCCTCCCTGCAGCCTGGCAAATCTGTGCTGTCCCCCACCTCACATTAGCCATCCCTGCAACTTAGTGGTGCTCCTGCCAGCTTTTGGGAACTCCACAGTCTGTTGGGTGATGAACACTTTGACATTGCCGGACTACTCAAAACTAGTGGACTTGCTACACTTCAGAAAGTCATGTTTCAGATATGTCTTTACTAGAAAAGATATAAAGACAAAATTAAAATAATTTGTTTAGAACCTCACTTTGCAATAAAGGAAGGTGCAAGAAAGCAAAACAATAAATTATTAGTATGATAATGGTGTGTTCAGCTTCCACCTTTGCTTGTGCTAGAGCATCCTGTCTCTATTGGAAGATTTGTTGGTTTCTTGGATATTGCTGTGTTTAAACAGGCCTATGAGCCTGATTCTTCAAGACACTGCACGGGTACAAGCACCTAATCCTGCACTGTAGCCTGCAACTTCCTTACTGCTTCAGTTTCACTGGATTTCCATTCGCTTACAATGGAATAATTCAGGGAGAATCACAATCCTGATTGACTAGTGGTAACACTCAGATGCCAGATCCAAACTGCAGGCTTCAAGCAGCTTAAAGAAAAAATAAATAAATTCTAAAGATTCTGAATGCTGCAGTTCAGAAGTCACTGGAAGGTGCTTATTTTTATAGTCTTGACTACATTTCAGTAGCATTCTCTATTTCTTCTGACCCAAGTTCTTTCAAGCAAATAAAGAGCTTGACTTGTCTCCAGTCAGACAATCAGTTTTGGAAACAAATTCCAAGTGCATTTCTTGTTTTATTGCTGAATTATTACACTGGGACTTATCAAGGTGATAACACTTTTGCAGTTAAGCTATTTAAATCCTTCTCTGCCCCTTCCTGACCACAGTGCACACTACAAAGTAGATTTCCTTTTGATCCTCTCAAATATAAACATTTAACAGTCAGAGTTTTTAAGACAATTATTTGAGCTTAATTTACTAATCCTTTTAATGTCAACTGCCACATCGCTAACTGGTTTGTGGTCTAAACACATATGGAGATAGCATGAGACTTCTAGTTATGGAAAGTAAAATACAGATGAGTCTTCTTTTCTGTTTCCTAACAGTGAGGAGTTTTGTCTACCCAAAAGAAGATGAGTTTTATTAATACAGATAGTGTGACTCATAGATGAGTGGAGTCCTGCAGTTGGAGGCCTGGCTGCCATCTCTCCTGGTCTTAACCCATCAGATCTTGAGAGTGACATGTCCCAGGATAGCTCAGCTTTATTTTGGTATTAAATAATAGCTTTCATATAGCTGGCAATAAGTGTGTTGTGGTCTGCAGTGTTGTACAAATAGCTTGTACACACTGGCCTAGCCTGGCATCTGGAGGAAAACACCTGAACCTGAGCATCTGGTCTGGTTGCACATGGGAGTTGTGTCTTGTTTTCCAGGGGAGCTTGCATGGTGTTCAGTGACACCTGCCTTTGTGAGTGCCTGTCTTTGCTGTATTTTGTGCATGTTGATCCCTCAGGCTCCCCAGAGAGCCCAGTAGTCTCAGAGTACATTAAGATAATTACAGTGAAATAAAAACTTGCCTTTTCTCCTGAAATTGCTATGTTAGCACTTCTAAAGAGCTCATCCTAATTCAGTTTACACATTGCCCACCTGTCAAACACATACTAAGAGTCTGGCTTATAATACTTTCACCTCTAGTAAATCCTCTCTAGTTCTGTTAGCACAGTGCTCTAAATTTTCTAGTGTCACACATTAGCTTTTGAAATTTGGAACCAAGACCTAAGCAAAGTCTTGGAGTTTGGGACATTTCCTCTCCCTGAGATAACTTTTCCTTGTTTCCTTTCATCATGGTAAATGACCCTTTCCTCCTCTGTGTTGTGCTAACCAGTGTCCCGAGTGTGGCCCGGTCTGTTTGTGTATAGAGCACAGAGGTAGTGGTTCTACACTGGAGGTATTTGTTGAGTGTGGTTTTAGATGAAAGCGAGACAATGTTTCACCAAGCTGCTGAGGCTGGGCAAGAAGAAGGAAAGATATTTTGTCCATGCCATCTTGTAAATACGTTCCTTGATCTTCCTGAGAGTCTTTCAGTTTTACAGGAAGCCTGTTCTTGCCATGCATAGTCTGTTTGGATAGCAGCTGTGATCTCACCTACGGAGCCTCTGCAGAATTGCTTCCAAGACATCTTTCTTTTTTTTTTCTCATTTCTCCAGTAATGGCTCACAAGGAAAGGTTTACATAATATTGTAATATTACTTAGGGCAGAAAAGATCCAAACCTCATGGATAGCTTTGAAATCTTTTAGCTGATATAAGTCTCCGCTCTGCCACTAGAGCACAGTTTTGCTGTGGACACCTGCTTTTCCGCTCCCTGGGTTTATCTTATTTGTAAAATTAGGCAAGTATTTCATGGGTACTCCCAGCTTATTTGTTTGTAAAGAGCACTAGAAACTTTTGATGAAAAGCATTAGGCAAGTAATAGGTGTTGGCATTACATACTGCACTTGTATTTTATAGAGTGTATGAAATTTCATAAGGTATCAGAATAGTGTGGTTAAGGAAACTTCCCTTCCTGAGACTTTAAATGTGATAATACAGATAGGACCAGAGTTCTCATTTTATTATTCAGGTTGACTGGAATTAGTATTTTTTCATTAGAAGTTTAAAAAGTGTTTGGTTTCTGCTTTTAGAGAAACACTGGAGCATTAGTGTCATAGAGACAAATTTTGATGGGTGCAAAGTTTCAACTGTTTTCTGATCTTTTCCAGTGTTTCAACATGTAATTTTCATTTCCTTGTTTTCTTTGCACTTATTATTTCAATGGTGTGGGACAAAATACAGCCCTTGAGCAGAAGAGGGATCAGAGCAAAGAAGGAAATGCATATTTCGGAGATCGGTGCAGGAGACATGGGCTGGAAGAGGAGGCGATTTGAAGAGGTGTAGCCAGGAATCTAAGAAACCCAAAAGCTATTTCTAAGACTCATTGCAAATGTTTCTAATTTCATTCATATCTTTTTGTTTCCTTTACCGCTTAACTGGGACAAGAAACTAAAGCCAGGAAAGGCCGATTATAGTGGGAAACAAAAACCTAAATATTGGAGAGAGAAAAAAGGATGTTCTTTGCAAAGCAATTCTGCCTTTTGCTTGTCTCCCATTGTTGGTGTTACTGTGGAAAATGTATAACATCACTCTTTTGGAAAGCACTAGAACCTGTTCAAGCAGAGATGGTTTATATAGTCTAACATGGAAGAACTTGAGGATATCTATTTCTTTACCATTTTTACTAATAATAAGTGAGCCTGTTGACCTCCTCTGGACTATTACAAATGTGAAACTTGGCACTCAAAATTGCTTGCTCTAAATTTTCCAGTTGCTTTCTCTTTTTCCATTTGATGTCATCCTGCCAACTAGTGATTTTATTATTATAAACAGGACATTGTATTCACTTTTAAGAAGAAATATGAAGCTGAAGGTAAAATTACAAACTGCAGTTTCTCAGCTGGCAAAATACAAAACAATGAGCTAAAAATACTGAGCAGAGAAAGGGTGCTGCAGCAAGAAACTCTGAAATGTCTACAAGAGGGATGTGGTCTGAGGAGCAGAAACTGACTTCAGCTGAGCAGCCCCGAACTCCTGAGAATCACAAATGGTTCAGGTTGCAAGGCACCTCTGGATCCCCTTGCTCAAAGCAGGGTCAACTAGAGCAGGCTGCTGAGGTCTGTGTCCATCTGGGGTTTGGATAGCTCCAAAGATGGGGGATTCCACAACCCTTCTTAGGAATGCATTCTGGGGTTCGGTTACCCTTACAGTAGAAACATGGGCGTTTTTTACCTTTAAATGGATTCTCCTGTTGATGGATACAACTGGGAAGAATCTGGCTCTGTCTTCTTTACTCCCTATCATAAGATATATTTTCACATTGATAAGATCTGTCTGCCTGAGCCTTCTGTTCTTGAAGCTGCTCTGCCACAGCTCTTTCTGCCTCTCCTGTAGGTTGGATGCTCCAATTCCTTAATCATAATTGAGGCCCTTCAGCAAACTTGCACCAGTATGTTGATGTCTTCCTGCTACTAGGCAGCCCAGAGCGGGACACAGAACTCCAGCTGTGGTCTCACCAGTGCCAAGTAAACGGGAAAGATTGAAGTACTGCATTTCTTGACCTGCTGGCAACACTTTCTAATGTAGCCCAGGAGGCTGTTGACCACCTTTGCTACAATGGCATATTGTTGGTTCATGTTCAACTTGTCCAGCTGCTTTCCAGATAGCTGGTCTCCAGGCTGTACTGGTGCATGGGGTAATTCCTCCCCATATGCAGGACTTTGGTTTTCCCTTTGAGCTTCATGAGATTCACATCAGCCCATTTCTCTGCTGAGGGCCCTCTGAATGGCAGCGTAACTGTTCAATGCTACCATGAGGCTAAAAGGCGTGGAGGGCATCAGACCAGCAGACAGCGAGGATCCGCTGCGTTGTCAGGAGACAATTAACACTCACTTGCTTCCCTTGCAGGGCAGAGTTAATGCACTTTGTTCTTGCAGGCA
>JANHGB010044344.1:18068-38731 GCA_026283785.1 Coracopsis vasa
GGTCATAAACATATAGAGGGAATAATTGATTCTGGTTCGGCAATCCAGTGAGCGGTCCTTGGTGAAAATGTAAATGTTTTTTGTTGTAGATGTGTAATACATCAGGAGTCATTGTAAGATGCTCCCTTGGACCAAGGTCTGTTTTCTGAACCAGAACAGGACATTAGCTAAAACATAAACACAGAGAAATTAAAGAGAACAATACTGGCTTGATATAGAAAGTTGAGTTTTCAATGCATACTGGATTTTTGTGGAGCTTAAAACAATCAGTGTTTGGAGGGGGCAGTTTTTGCTTCCAATTATTTTATAATTTTGGTTCATTTTGAAGTTCACGCACCATGAAAGAGGAGATTTCTGGTGTGTCAAGTATCTTTGTTGGTGTGTTACAGGGCATTTGCAGTGCCGTTAGAGATTTGTCAGGGTACTTCTATTGGAGGCACATTTTAAAAATATATTCCTTTTAAGAATCTGTTTTGGAAGCAGCCACTCTGGGTTTTTAACTAAAATCTGCCAGCGTCAAGTGTGACAAATGTGGTAGACACTACATGTAATAGATATTTCTAGGGGTGGGATGTTGAAGTCTCAAAATGTTCAGGCACTGATTGTTCTCTGAAATTTCTCTCACAGAAGGAGTACTTCATCACTATTTGAGTGATGAACATCAGTGGGATTGGTCCTGTGCTTACTGGCACTTTATAACAAACCTGCACAGACACTGTGATTGAGCTGGGTTTACTTGTAATTGAAGAATGAGATTGATTTTTGTGGTTGCCATAACAATTGGACTGTTGTGTGAAAACACGTTAGTAGCATTCACTGGAGTGAGTTGACTGCTCTAGGATGCCTGTTCCCAAATTAAAACAACTGTTTCTAGCTCTGAGAAATGATGCCTGTTTAACTTTTGCAGGCTGGTGCTCAGCAGGGTCTTAGAAATGACCTGAAAAACTTAAAGATTCTAAAGTGCCTTTGGTGTGCTTAATTTTAAAATGCCAGCTTTGAGCAGGAGTTAATAAAGGTAAACTTGGAGGCTGAGCTTTCACTCCCACTAGGCTATTGTATGTACTCACAAAGTGGAGAGAACAGGACAATCTAGGGAGTCCCTAGAAGAATGTAAATGCATTGCAAGTGTCTAGACATGCAGTCAGTCGTACTGTAAATGTCTTAGCACTGACATACTCAAGTTTAAAAGAAGGCTTGCGCTGCCTAAACTTTAATAGACAAAATTATGTTCATTACTGTCACACCTCTAGCTGCAACAGTCTGATCTTTGGAAATAGGCTAACGTTTCTGCAAAACATTTAGTTTGGTGCTTCAAGAGCTGCTGGATGACTGGAGGGACTGTGGGCTGTGAGCACTAAGTGTGGGACAGGGTAGGATGCTCAGCGTGTGGGTAGCCATTCTGCTGCTTGAATCTTCAGTTGTGCAGTGTTTGTGTGCTGGGAATTCACAGGCAGAAGGTTTTAGCCACCTTTTTCAGGCTAGTGGGTGCCGTGGCTTCCTGTGTGTTCTTTGTTCTCTTTTGTAGTCTGAAAGTTGCTCTTCGGAGAAAGTCAGGACTTCCTGGTCCTGGTTCCTGAATGGCTTGTTCATACTTGGTTCTTCAAAACTCTGCCTCTTGCAAACGGTCACTTTAGCTGTAAAGACAATGTCTTGCTTCACTGAGGTTTTTCTGATGCTCTACTGGGTGCATGCAGTTCACTGAACTGTTCTGTCACAGTTGATGGTGTTTGTTAAGAGTGGTGAAAATCTGGGCTCCGTGTCTCCACTGGCAAATTGACTCATCTGCGTGTTGCTGACTGGGAAGGATATCCAGTCGTGTTAGGAGGATCTGCATGGCTGCAGGGTGCTGCTTTGTCTGCTGTGTACACCTTGGTGCTTTTCTCCAGTAGTAGCACCATGCTGCTTTTACAGACAATCGCAGTGGTAACACCCAAATTTTGCCCAGCAACTGGCCATGACAGCAGCCTTGCCTCTAATACAGCCTGAGCCCATGGTTTACAAATGCAATGCTTCATCTTGATCCAAGTAGCTTTCCACTTGAGTGAAGATGGAGCCCTGACCACTGGAACTTGTAATCTTGTTTCGTAGGTGTTTGTAATTTATGGCTAAACTAACTGATATTGAATGCTGAACAGTTTATCTGTCTAAAATGGATATATTGTACCTCACTTTGCAGCACCAACTGTACAGTATTTTCTCTGTTGATTCTTGTGTTACATATTTGCACAAAGAAAAACAAACTGCTGTTGCAGTCCTGTGATCTGCGAACATTTTAATTACCATGTTGGTAATTCCAGCTCACCAGCAGACTACTTATCTTAACTCTACTGCTGCACTAACCATTAATTCTAGGTGCTGTTAAAGGTAAAAAGACTAACTGCTCTGCAGATATGCTTGTCTGCTTTAATTAGTCTTCTGTAAGCTGTGCAAAGAGAAACTACACTTAATTAGCTTTCCTGAAATTAGGATTGATATACCAGCTTGTATATGTTGACACTGCTGTTACTGTCTAATAAAATAAGTGCTTTATTCTGTAGTTTTTTCCCTAGGTGATTGATTTTCAAGATGGCAGGCAGAGCCAGTGTGCAAGCTTTGGCTTTAGTAGTACTCTTGTCAGGGCCTCGGGGCTAGAGGTGGCTTGGTCAGTGCTCCTGGCAGTGTATGGGCAGTCTGTGTGGCACATGCTTTCATGACTCTTGTTTGCAGATCCACCATGCTTTGTTCCCCTGACCTTCCAAAGCTCTTGCAGGCATTGCCTCGCTCCAGTGCATGAAACTTCTGGCCATGAGGAGGAAGGAGGAAAGATTTTTTCTTCTATGAGAGCAACTCCATGCCAGAGCCAGTCCACCTCTGCAAACCTGCATTAAACATATGTTTTGGACAAAGAGGCTCCTGTAAAAAGTGCAAGTTTCCACACCAAAATGTTTGGATTTGATCAGTGCTGGGGGTTTCTTAAAGGAACATGTTTATCTCTAGTCCTTCCCAGCATGAAGATCAGAAAATCTCTTAACTCTGTGTGTGTCTATCTCCTAAACCATTTTCCTTTAACCAAGTTGTGTGTATTTTGGAACAAGTGAACCTGGAACATCTCATTAGTTTTACAAAGTGTGTTTTGACAATTTGAAATGAATAAAACAGGTTTTTATTAGGTGTAGTGACAATGAGAGATGGCTCCTTTGGGGCTTTTAAAGAAGGGTGAGAGTGGAATGAGGAAGCTTTTTAACCCACAAAGTCACTCTAGCAGCCCTGCAGAAGCTGGAGACAGCTGCCAATTTGTATTTACCTGTGGTCAATGCAAATGTGCATGCATGTGGCTGGGCTATTTGCTTGTGAGTAAGCGATGTCTTTGTTAGCAGGTGCATAAAAAGTACTGTTGCCTTGAGGTTTAGTCATGCAACCCACTGCAGGTTAGTTTTGTTATCGGTTACCCAATACAGTTATGGTCAGAAATGTGGTCTGATCTCTCTGAGATTCCTTGTGCCACAGCCTTTGGGGTATTGTGCAGCCAGACAGTATGGTCAGGGGAGGAATTTGAATGGCTCCTTCCCCTTGACAGGGTACACTTGCCACATAGCTTGAAGCAATGTTATTTCTTCACCCGGATGGTTTTTGTCAGCTGCCTTCAGGGTCCTCCCTGGGGATTTGTACAGGAGTGGCTGGTGTAGGTGCCAAGGGAGGGGAGGGAATGGTTTGCCCACACCCAGCCTTTCCTCCCCTTGCTTGTCATTCTTATCATTGTCTCGTGCTGATTCTCTCTCTCTGTGAGGAGAGGTGGCTCTCTGCAGTGTGTGGGAGATAAAAGGTGACACTGGTGGGGCTGGAGGAAAAGCAGAAGGAGACAGACGGGAACATGCCTTCCTTGGAGACCTTGCCCTGAAGGAGCACATGTGAAGTGCTGCCCTCAGGCACGGTGCTGCAGTCACATCACTCGGTGGATTGTTTTCTTTCCCACGTGCCAGCTCCGGTTCCTATAGCCATCTGAAACTTCTCCAGTAATAAAACCTGAAAACTAGAAATATAATTCATCACACTTAATAACACAGTTACTGGTGAGCGGAATTTGCTTGCAAAACTTCAGTGAGGTGTAGTCCTGTGTGCCAGGATTACCTCACTGCTATGAACTTTGAGCTCTGTTTGCAGATCGGCTTCTCTTGTCCCATTGACTACCTGGCCATCGGCTCTGCAACACTTCTGCGGAGTCCTTATGCCAGGGAGTATCATTCCTTGTGTTACTTGCTCAGTGACTTTCTTACCTCACCTTCCTGTCTGTGCCCAGAATAAACTGCCTGTGACAAGCTACAAGTCCAAGTCCCCTGAGTAGTTTCAAAGGAGAAGTGGATCTGAGCCTAGTGGTAAAACGTATTCCAGCTGTGCTACACATAGAAATGCTGGTGAGAAATGCTAAACGAGGATTTGTCTGGACCCCTCTTCAGCTTTGCATCTGTGAGTTTAAGTATCTCAGATGGTAAGCTGTGTCTGTGCCTGCAGTTTGCATGCTAAGAGGCTGCTCGGAGCCTGGCCAGCAGGTCCCAAAGGGCAGGAGGTTGTGCACAACACATTTCCTGGGGAGACTGGGGCTGCCCTGCCAGCTCCACAGCAACTGGGGCCACCGCTGACCTCTGCAGTAGTTTTGACTGGCCAAATACATCTCACCAAAGCGGCCTGTTAGTTGCTACCATTGTATAAATTTGTTCAGAAATTGGCTCCCATGTATTTAAGCTCACTTCTTTCCAGGGCAGACTGCAAATATGCACTTTGAAACCAATCTGCTAATTTTTAAACTGCCTGGAGCTATGATTCACAATGGGTGGCAGATACTTGTGGTTGCAGGCCCTGAACATCTGGGATAAGCTCTCTATTCCCCAGACACAGGAACCCACATTCTCTTTTGAAGAAGCTTTTAAACCTTTTTCTTGCTTGTCGGATAAAGCAAGCTATAAGTGTCCATTCAGTGCTGTTTGCTCTTTTAAATTAAGGAACTTAAAGGAATATTTACTTTATGTGGCAGGTGGGGTGGGAGTCACAATGCCAAGATGCTGTTAACCCTGCATGTTAGCAGGATCTGGTGTATCAATACATGCAAATTGGCACATATGCATGTCCCCATACTGCATGTAATATAGGTGTCTCTGTACCTGCATGCACACAGCTCCCTAAAGTTGCACAGTACATTGGAGTGGTAATATCCTGGAATTCCATCCTTAGAATGTTAAGGATTAGATATTTATGGAAGTAAGATTGCTTGCAAGCATTTAAAAATTGGTTGATTCCCAGTACTGAATAGCTAGGCACAACAGATCAAAGTCCTGGTGTAGCTGAAAAGATTTTATATCTTTCAGTGTCATAGTCTCTAATTTGTTTAGATGCATGGGAAGGATCAGGAGCTAACGTGTGTCTGGGGATTAAGGCAGCTTTGCTATCCAATCTGAAAGGTAACATATTCTAAAAGATTTCAAAGTCTCGGAAGGTAGTGGAGTGCTTTACTGATTTTTATGTCTTTGAAAATCTCTATTTAGTGTACCTGGTGGAATTATATAAATACATGCTGCCAGCTCTCTGACACCAACAGATACCACCCAGAGCATCTAAATACTGAAGTGGAAGGCCTGCGAAGATGGAGACATTGATCTCACTGTGCGAACACCCATGCAAAAAGACTGTGACTTGCTAATTCCACGTGATACTTGCTCCTTTAAAAGTTCGCAGTAATTTTTCCCCTCTCACTTCTCCTACCCCAGGAGTATACCGATCGTTACGCTGTAAGAAAAATAATGTGTGTTTTCACTGTACATCTCTAGAAGGGAGTTGCCACAGGTTTTCTGCAGTAGTGAGAATAGAAGAAAAGAAGTGGTCTGCTCTATTCCTTGGCAGCCTCAGCCTATACCATTGTGCTTGGGAATCTTTTAACTAGGGAGGGTCGAACTTATTCAAAAGGTTAAGATAAAAGCAAGATAAACCAGCAAACCTGTTCCTTTACTGTCTTCACTGCTCTTCAGCTCCAGCCCCACATTCCACACATTGCTTGGGTAACCGCTGCTGTAGTCCGGGGCCCTGGGCAAGAAGTTGCTGTAGGGCAGCCCAGGATGAAAGGCAGTCCTTTAGCAGGAGTTTAGGAAGTTTTGTTGCGTGCTCCAGGTTTTGAGTCTCTCTGGTGCCAGACTGTGCTCTGTTAAAAATGATGATTCTTGAGTCAGATGCTCTATTTTGTGTCATCTGAGTGGCCTCAGAGCATATCCATGGTCTGTCTTGGTATGTTCCTGGTGTTCCTGCCACCTGTTGCTGTGGGACATATGTAAGTAAGCTTCCCAGGACAGGGCTGCATCTTCTAGGTACTACTTTTATCAGTAGTACCAGCACAGCATACACAAAAGGGTGTTCAGCTTTTCCTAAGCACTGAGTTGGTTTGCTAGATCTATTTAGCTGATTTGGAGCTTGCTTTCTATAACTTTCAAGTGCTTCCTATTGAACTTGCTTTTCCCTTTAGTGCACAATAGGCAACGTAGATGTTATGAGGTACTACACCTCTTGGGTGTCTTTACTGAGCCAAAACCTCACCCTCAATTCTGCTGTAATTCAGTTTGGTTTGTAAATGTTTCACTGCCTCTGCTCTGTGCTAACTGTGCTTGTGAAGTTTCAGATGCTGTGATATCTACTCTTATGCATGAAGATGGAGGTTATTTGTGTTCCATTTAACTTTCAGTTAAGAACAATCTATTTTTACTCTAGCTACAAGACACCAAGGCTTTTCCCCCACCTGCTTCTTTGGAGTGGACTTGATGGGCTAAAATGTTTAGTTTTTGTGGAAGAAAAAGAAGATCAGTAATGAGATGAAAGCTGTTAAAAGCAAGCAGCTAAACCAAAAAGAAAAATTAGAAAAAAAAACCAAACAACCCACCCCAAAACAAACACGCAAATAAAATCCGCCCAAAACCCCAAACCAAACAAAAAAACAAACCCCCCAAAAAACCCAAGGAGATTCACTTATTTAAACCTTTTTTGGTTTGTTTTTTTTTTTTTTTTTTGTTTGGTTGGTTGGTTTTTGTTTGTTTTTTGTTCGGGGTTTGTTTGGGGTTTTTTTTAGTAGATTAGATTTAGACTTTCAGGTGAGATTGGAAGATGTTTCAACAGACAGAGTCTTTTGAAAACATAGTTGTTGTTGTTGGGATGTCTCTGATGGTCTCTGTGTTTTGGTACCTTCGTCACGACTGAAAGATAAATTTTCCTTTTTTTCTTTTTCCCCTGGATAGGAAAGAATGCATTTTCACCATTGACCCGTCAACTGCCAAAGATCTTGATGATGCTTTGTCCTGTAAACAACTCCCTGACGGTATGAGATATATTTTACAAAATACTTCTCAGTGTTTATGTTCAGCCCTTGGCACATTTGTGTATTTAATTTGTCATGAAGTATTCTTTACCAAATATGAGTAGAGTAATAAACTAGTTTTCCTCTTGTTTTAATTGCCTGTTTTCAGAAATCTTAGAGCAGATATCTTCAAGCTACACTAAAGTAGTGTCAGGAAGTGCAGAACCATAGTGCTTTGTATAATCAGAGCTGTAGTTTGATTTGAGCAGATCTTCGCTGTCTCCTGTCATTATGAGAGTTACAGCTGAATAGCTGATCTGCCAGTCTTGCAAACTGAAGTCTAGTGAAACTTTGACCCTGCATACACAGTCCCTGGGTAAAGGAATCCAGGTTTTGAAGGTCACTAGCTGAATTGCTTTTTGGTGTTTATGGGATGCTGGGAATTGTCAGATGAGCAGAGTGTGCCTTATAAGTTGCGATATTCTTCTCATTGCCTTTTAAGCTTTCTGTTCTGCCTTATTTGTACTTCTGCTATGCCGTAAGCCAACAGAACAGAAAGTAAAGCTCCAGAAGCCAAATCTTGATGATTCTGACTTACGGAACTTCCCTCTTGTAAGCTTACTTTGTCATCCAAGTTCTGCTCATTTAGTTTGATGAGATTCAGTAACAGGCTTGGTTAGAAATACTGCATGATTTGATTAGTCTATCCACCACTAATAAAGAAGATAAAGTGATTTTAATTCTAGGTTTTCTTGCTCTTCTGAATCATCACAATATATTGATACCAAAGACATCATTCCCTTTTCTTCGTTGATTTCGTTCTGTGCAATGTGGCCAATTAATTGTCATGTCATTTAGACCCAGGTACAGAATACTATTACAGGGCTATAAAACTGATAAAATCGGAGATGAAAGAGAATTTGAGGCCAATAAAATTATACTGTACAATAGCAGTTTTGAGGCAAGATTAAGGAAAAATTACTGTTCTATTTCACAGAAAATTTAAACAGTCTTTTTGAGAGATCCTAAACTGAACTCTGTGCTCTCTCTTTCCACTTTGTCATCTGAATAACTGTAGATTTATGACAGTGTTGTGATCAGATCTAAGGTGTTGAAACTCTGGCTTCTGAGCCTTTACTGCTCACATACGCCTAGGTTTTAGATCCTGCCATCAGGAAACCATTCACTGAGCTGGTTTTTGTGCATATGTCCACAATTTTCTCTTATCCATAAGCCACTGGGAGAAAGTGTTCAAGGAAAATATCTGTTTGAACAAGAATTTTTCTTTCCCAGAAAGTCTGCAAAGCCTTTGCAAGTCTGTCATACTTGGTACTTGATATATCTGCTGATCAGGGGTGTGGCTGCACTTTGAAGTCTGCCTTGTCTCTCCAACCCCAACTGCAGAAAATGCTGTATGAGGCCTCTTGAGCCAATGTATAAAGAAGGGGGTGTACCAGTGCAGAAAGGATCCTCTACTTGTACAGCCAAGAGGGTTCTAAGTGTTACTAGGACGATACTTGGTTAAGGAAGCTCTGTAGCATGACTGCTAAAAATCCCCTTGTGATACAGAGGTGTGTGGATGCAGCACTGTCCTATGCTCTGATCAAGTCTCTTTGGATCACATCCTTCTCGTGCAATCCACCTGAAGGAGGATAAAAAAAAATAGAAATGTTTTTAAAAGTTGCCTTCTGAGTGGACTTCATTCATGTGCTTTGCCAGTCTTCCCTGCTTTGTTGCTTTTGCTTTTTTGCTCTTCATTGTACAGGCATGAGGCAGAGGGAGCTGCCTGCATTCAGGGGAGAAAGCAAACACCCAAGTTTTCTTGGCCTGATTATTTCTGACTCATCCTTCTCCCAGGGGCTGTGTTCGGCCTGTGCTGGCTTCCTGGAGCCTCCAGATGAAGGCTTTTCCCTGCCCTTCCCTGATCTTCTATGAAAGCTAAGGAATATATGAAAGGATCATGCAAAAGCAGTGCTTTTAGGGATTGTATTTAACAAAGGAGCTGGTGCAGTTCTCTCTCCCAACATATCCTGTTATTTCAAAAGTGATCTCTGCTGCACTTACCAGAGTGGACAGAGGATTCTTCTGTGGTCAAAGGTAATGCTTCCCTTTCCCCAGAAAACCAGGCAGCTGGGAAAGAAAGGTAAAATGAATCAGATTACAGGGTCACTGCATAGAGGAGGTTTGCAAAGCTCAGTTTTTCAAATAAAACAAAAGTGGAAGATGCAGGATGCTTTCTCCTCTTTCACTTCCCCAAAATAAACTTCACCAGTATGTTTTAGAAGAGACATGAAAAAACTAGGAAAGGGTAGGGGACAGGGCACAGCTATCTTCCTGAGAATAAAAATAAAGATTTGCTTGGCTTGGATCTAAAATTTAGAGGATGGGCAATCCAGTGTGGATTTAGTACTTTTGAAAGTTTCATGTCCTTCACAGGATCATTGTGCACACTCCCCTTTCCTCCAGACAAGCCTTAGGGGAGAAGATCCAAGAGGCAAATGAGTGAATGAACCTGCTGGTGGAACTCCCAGTCCAGAGGCTTTTGTTCACCCCCATATATCGTTTTCCATGAACCATTAAGTGGGAACCTGCTCACAGCAGCCCTTTGTGCGCTGGATCTCTGCCTTTTGGCTAGAGCCGTACATCCTCCAATGGGCTTGTTCCACCGTGGACTACTCTCAATAAGAAGATGTTCTTAGCTGGAGCCTTTCTTCAGAATGATCTTATCTGTGCCTGTCCTGGGCATCATGCACTCTGCATCTCCTTTCAGCCTCCTATCTGCCATGAGAGTGCTGCCTGCACTCCATCACAGCATTGACTTAGCTTTAAGCCAAAGAGAGTCACCTCCTGGAAAAGCCTGTTTTGATGGTGGTGAATGTCCCAGAGACTGGGTTTTAAATCAGTGTGGAAAGAACCACTGTGGAAACACCCTTTCTTTTATTTTGAAATCCGTGGTCTTTATTCTGAGGAGACCTTTTGACTCAGAAGGAAGTACAGATAGGAAACCAGGTCCTGATTGTCTTCAATGCAGTTATGATCAGTCAGGGAGGGAGCTGAGGAGCTGAGTGGGAGCAAGCAGCATAAAAAGACTGCAGGAAATCCCTCTGCATCCTTCAACCAGGCATGACAGCTGGCTGGCCAGCTCAGTGTGGGTCGCCAAGCAGGCAGGGGAAGGAAATCTTGGCATTTTATCTGTGCTGTAGTGTTTAAAACATGAGGTAACTCTGAAGCAGCAATGTCCACTCTGGTAGCTGGAATCATCTCCATTTTTAAGGCTCCTCATGTCGTGCAAGGAAATGCTTGCAGAATGATTTGATTAGTCTAAGCAACTAAGAACAGTACTGATGGACTCTTGTCCACTGTCTTGCCAGTGTGCTGCTGTTTGAGGCACAAACTTGATCCAGCATTTCATGCACCTTTTCCTCTGCCACTGGTGGTTCAGTATTGAAATATTAAATTCCAGATGTTAAATTTTTCAAATACTTGCTGATCTGAAGAACCCAATCAAAACATTATTTTGTGAGCCTCCTATAAAAGATATCTGTTTCACATGCAGTTGATAATATAAGCTATATCATGTGCCACTTTCTAAGGTGTCACCTCAGGAATACAGCTGCAAAGCTTCTTGCCAAAGACACAAGGTGCTAGATCCTCAACCAGGGTATGAGTATCACATAGTGTCTGTTCCTAGCAGGATAAAGTACCAGAAGTGTGTGTATTTATATTACTTGACATATGTGCTCTTCATTGCAATCCTTATTTTACATCCAGATTAGCATTTAGGGATAGTTACATCAACCTGTTCCTGGGCAGGACTGGGCTCTGTGCAGCTGTGGAGACTCTTCAGCTTCCAGCACTGGAGACTTCAGCCCTGAGACCTATTCTTTGCAGTTGGCAGAAGACATTTGGGTCCATCTTGTGTCACAAATTTTTGGCACATTTTCTTGCATGCAAACTGCATGCAGAAAAATATCTGTGGATTCATTACTTTTTTAGCCCACTGTGAGCTGATAGCCTTATGCAGTGATTTTCAGGTGTGGCCTACTGACTATAGGGAAGGGAAAACCTCTGCTATAGCACTACTTAGATTACTATGTACAAGGCCATGATATATGGCCGGCAAAAGCAGAGGTATAAATCTATCAGCATATGTGAAATTTTTTATATGTGAAGTTTTTTATATCTGTACTTTGAATAATTTTTTTTTTCAAGAATTTGTGAATTTAGGAAAGTCTAAAACCAGTGCTGGGAGTCATATGGGTTTATTTCTTTCTGTTCACTTGCTTGCAAAGCTATGGCCATTCCCAACACTTCAGTGTTAAGGACAGCCCTTATGGGAACCTCAATCTTGTGCTTTATAGAGCCTCTTTATGTATTTTGGAGGTACCCTGAGGCTTTTTGGCTTTAAAAGTTGCTATGCTAGTTGCAGTTATTATGACAAAGAGTTGTTTTAGAGGTTAAGAGCTTATCCAGGGCTGGCAAGGCTGCATCTCTCATGAGGGCAAAGTTATGTTAAGAGTTAACACAGCTTTTATTCCAAATGTAAATGTGGTTACAAGAAATTATTATTTTTTTCCATCCTGTTTTGCCCATATGTGAAATGCTTAAAAAAAAAACAACACCGAAAACACCCAACATGAGCAAACCACATATCTGGCATCCTAATGATGTCAGATCTCCAAAAATCAACAAAGAATGCAGAACTCAATTCAGAAAATGTCTCTCTGTTGGTGTATAGCACCCGTAATAACTACACGAAAAAAGAAACTGCTTGTTGCCCACACTTCTGCTATTAGACAGCTAAATCAGTGCATTTCAGAAGATTTTTGAGGATTAAATTGTCTTTGTCCTTAAGCATTCATTGCTAATTTATTCAAGACTGACAGTTCCTTTGTCTTGAAGGGTCTCAAACAACAAGCACAAAGGGATAACAGACTGTCTTTACACCTTTGCTTAGTTTTAAAACTTCTCATTTTAATCAGTTCTAGTTGCTGGATGGAGGACTCACCCATGCTATGTCCTCAGTAAAAGCTAGAAAGGAATTTTTTGCAGACGTGGTGCACAAGTCTGTCATGAAGAACTAGCTGGTAGCACAGTGTCACTAGCAAAGGAAGTATGGAATGGTTGTGGGAATAGCAGTATTTTTAGTGGAGCTTGCAGTAAGATATTGCAGCAGTTGGAAACATTTCAGGGATATATGTTTTAAGTGGGCCAGTCTGGTTTTGAGAGGATTTTATATTGGAGTCTGTTTTTGATTAACGGTTGCGCTCCTCATTATTGTTTAATGATAGCAGTAGGGAGGTAAGCTTGCTGTTCATATTTGTAAGTGTATATTTTAGAAGAGATCAACTCCAATAAAGAAGGAAAGAAGGGTTATTTATGTAACAGCTTCAGAAATATGAACAAACTGTACTCCTTTTAGATGACTCGGCATAATCTTGGAGTAAAAGATAGATCTGGACTGCACCTAGTTTCAACAGCCTTTGTAGAGCTGTTTCAGGGTAGCTTGAGGTTTTAAGCAAGTTCATTTCAGTCAATGCTCTTTTGTGATCCTTTCTGCACGTCTTCTAGCAGATGACTGCAGCCAGGAACATGCAACAGAGCTGTTCTCGGTTTATACAGATGTCGCAGACTTTTGCAGAAAACAGCTGTACCGCATTCAAGCCTGAATGTTTTCACCCAGGGTGCAGATGTTTAAAGCTTTATTCCAATCTCATCATGTAAGAGCATGCCACGTGACCTGTGTGTCCCAGTGGCACCAGGCAGTTTTCCACACTTGCCAAATATCTTCTGGGAATTATCTGCAAGTGGTGTTCGTATTTCTGGTAATGTACACAACTGATGCAGTTGTGTTTGAAAGCTGCTTACTGGTAGGAAAGGAAATTTGACATATTTAAAGGCAGGCACTTCCATCTAGTGATATGTCAGGCTGTGATGGGAAAGGAAGCAGCAGAAATGATTGGGGTGCATTTCTGAGGGGTTGTCTTACCCTTGTGCAGGTCTTTCAGTGCTGATTTCTAAGCAGAACTTTGGGCCATACGCCAGGGCTTCCGTACACCCATTTATGTGTGTATATTGATGACTAACATGGTTCTTGCTGTTGTTCTTTCATTCCTGTATCTGCATGAGCTTTAACAAAATAATTCAAGTTTAAGTAATTTAAATCTTTCTCTATGAGGAATTGTACTGTAGAACAGAAATATATTCTACAGGCTATTTGCCCTGGTTTTTGTGTCCTTAGTGACATTGTTTGGCTGCGTTTTGGAGGGAGGTCATATAGAGATACATTCATTGAATCAGTTCAGTATTTACCTGATGACCTAAGCAAATGAGACTACCGCAGTGTGCTGCTCCCTGTTTTTTCCCTTCCCTTAAAATCTGTTCAACCTGTTGATGAATTTAAATCAAATACGCCTAAGGGGAATGAAATAAAAACCTCAAACGAACACACTGTGTTTCCATAAGTGTCATGAAAATGTGGTATAGGCAAAGAGAGCTTCTCCTAGTGACCCCAATCTGGGAAGAGTGCAGTAAGATCTTTTGTGTTAGCAGGCACCAGTTAGTCTACTGTGAGCTGCAGTTTTTGGAAACAGATCTGCAGAAAGTGCAGACTTACATCTCTTCTCAAGGAGCCAATTTCACACATTCTGCCAAATGTTGGTAAAATTATTCCTTGTCTACCACAGGTCTACAGGCACTGAGGCTGCTTTACTTAGACCTTGTGGACCTCCTTAGTAGACATCCCCTAGTGCATGAGTTCCAGTATCTTGTGCTTGAATAACACCTGTAGAGCCCTGGTAGCCACAAGATCTTTTCTGCCATCTCAGATGACCGCCCAGATTTCCTCTCCTTCTGTCCTTGTTCTTTCCTGACATAGGTTGCAAACGCTGGTGGTGTTTTAATTGTACAAAATTGTATGCACTTATATTTTGGTTTTTAAGACATAAATATTCTTCTGTAGGTTGAAATTTGCTCTACCAGCACATGGTACAGGACCTTTCAGCTAATCTGTTTGGTTCCTGCAGTGCAGAGTACAGAAAGAGTCTGTAACTGAAGTCATGCCAGGGTGACTTGCTTAAGATAAACACTGAAGAATGGACTAGTATTGAATCAAAAGTTACATTATGAAATTACTATGCTTCCTTCTTTGTAAGATGTTTAAGATGAACCAGACTTGGAGAGAAAATAACAGAAACTCCACATTGATATATAAGTTAAATGTAAAATTCCCATAAACTGCAATTTACCTAAATTTATTGCAGGAGTTGAATAGGGGAAAAATAAAGACGACCTACAAGGAGGAGGACTGTACATAATATTTGGCCAGTTTTTCCTTTGGTATCAAAATATTTAGCTCAGCTTTTTTGTTACCTGCTGGTTAGCCTGGTGGGTTTTTTTGTCACTAGGAAAGTGAAAAAGACACATTGTGGTGATTAGAAACACTTTCTTTCTATTGAGGGTTTGTGGTTGCAGGTTCTTTGAAATATGCAAAATAAACTCAGGTCTGTGCCAAATCCAGATCCCTGCTGGGTCCTGCAGTGTGCTCCTGTGTAACACTGGGGAAATGCAGCATGTACAGGATATTTTGTCTCTTGTTTTAAAGTAACATGGGGTTGTGTGCGGAAACACACATCACTTCCAATTTCCAGGTGCAGGGGTGAATGGAATCAGAGGGCTGGATTGCATCGCCTTTCCTCCACCTAACATCTCTCCTGAAATCAGTGAGACAAGTTCACAACGTAGGGCTCCCCTCATCTTGAGTGGAAAGAGGGCAGCTTGCTCCAAACTAGCAGTGGTTGAAATGGAAATAGATTGAGCCTAATGCCCAGACAAGTGCATTTAAATGGGTGATAAAGTATAGGTGTAGAATTTAAGAAAGTTTGGATTTGCTTGGAGCATTGATTGCTGGAATATGTTTTTCTAAAACATTTTTGTGCATATATTTGAAAGCTACTGCTGAGAAGATTGATTGCTTGCTTAAGCAAAACCGGGCAGGATTTGTTATGGATAATTCATATTTATTGCACTGTTCTTTTGTATCAAGTATAGAGATCTTACAAAGATTCCATCCCAAAAGCCCTTTTTTTTTTTTTTTTTTTTTTTTTAAGTAAACAGAAAACCCCCAAAAACCAAACCCAAGATATTTTAGGGGGAAAAGGCACAGAATTAAAAAAAAATAAAAAGACTGCCTATGGAGGTCTAACCTAATGAAGACCGTGGCTACAAAGCATGGAAACAGACGTGTAAATGCCAGTAGAATCACTCATAAAAGTGAGTTTACTTTCATGCAGGGAGCAGGGATGCTCTCGGTGACGTTCCCTTCCAGATCATTTCAGTTCATAAATTCAGGACCTGGGACAATTCCCCAAAGATTCAGAGGCGTGAAATTTTGTGTCCCATTGGATCTCACTAATATTTGTGGACAGAGACTTAAAATTATAGTGTCAGATTGTATATTGAAAAAAAAACCCAAACCCAAATGCCTTTAAGCATCTGGGTAATTCGAAGAGGATCCAGAAATTCCTTTACAAACAGATCCAACAACACTTTGCCTACAAATTTTGTTCCTTTTTTAGGACCTCTGGGACCAGAAGAGTCTTTAGAGAAGAACTGCAAATGATAGGTAAAGACCAGATAGAGCTAGAGAAAACAGGATTTTTTTTAAATACATTTACAGGTAAGAATCAGAAGATGTGTGAGGAAGGTAAACTTTAAAAGGGTACAAATAGCTAGGAATACATCCCACATGGTTAACTTGAGTCATCTGTTCTGTTGCATGCAGGCAGCAAAGAACTTACTGCTGTGTATCTTCCTTATTATCAATTTTCTTAAATGGCAGGATCCCTCAGAACCACTGGGCTATTGCTTTAACTTTTAATTTATTGCAAGGCAGGGTTTCAGAGCGCATCTGAACAGGAAAAACATCCTACAGTGCAATTCAGGACAGTATTTCTTTATTGTTGATTATTATGCTAGTTACACAGAAAGAGTAAAATGAAGTGCAGATGGAAATATTGTGGAAATCTTTCAAAAAATAAACAAAAAAGTTGGATGACTAGAAGTGAAATCTCAGCCACTGCCTTCTGTTCTCAAAGAAGTTGAAATGTCAAGGCTGTTTAGTGGAAGTACCTTGTGTGTGTTTAGCCTAGCACTAAATCCCAAGGTCTCTTTGAATGCCTGAGAACACTTGATCAGCCTTGGATTACTGTGTACAGTAAAGATATTACAAAGGGGACTGACCTAACAGTAGAGAAAGGCTGGTCCCTCCCCACTCCAAGTCTTCATTTCAGGAACAGGATGACATCCTACACCCAAAATTATTGTAATTAATCTTGAAAGTTGCTGGGTGCTACTTCCCATCTCTTTAAATTCAAAACCTGCTGATTTCCTGGTAGAGTTAACCTCTTGAATGGGTCTTGGAATAGCGATAAAAACAATTGATGACATGAATACCAGAAATTGTCCTTTTACCTTCATCACATTGGTGGGAAACCTCACTGTTAAGAGACTACTTGAAAGAGCTAAGCACAGTCTGCCTTGGTAACTTCTCTCCACCAGCAAAGAGTGCTTCTGAGCTGGGAATCTGAGTTCACAGCAGCACAGTCATTGCCTCAGTATCCTGCTTGACATCTTATCTTGGTGAAGGGTTGAAGATCCATCTGCCAAGAGCTTGGAAGTAGCAAAGGTTCATGTCAGGTCTAAGTCATAAGCTGTCATCTAGAGGCTCTCTCAGAGGTGACCGTACAGCAAATACTGTCATTCAGTGGATAAACCTGGTGTATTAGAGGTTTGTCACTCCACTTTGCTCCTTATGCTTGAATCTTGCAAAGAAATTAATGAAATTTACAAAACCTCTAAGTGGAACTTGCTATTTGGCACCTCACCAAGTCTACTAGGCTCTTGAGCAGGCACAGAGGAAGCCAGTTTATCCTCTACAGTGTAATGGATACCCTCTGCATAGGTATGGGGAGGAAACCTACATGGGAAGAAGGTGGGACATAGGCACTGCTGCATAAGGAACCGTTGTGTCTGATCTCAATCTGCCAATGCTGGACACGT
The DNA here is from genome assembly GCA_026283785.1 of Coracopsis vasa. Taxonomy (NCBI): domain Eukaryota; kingdom Metazoa; phylum Chordata; class Aves; order Psittaciformes; family Psittacidae; genus Coracopsis; species Coracopsis vasa. Next base: position 35,434 of record JANHGB010044344.1, read on the forward strand.
TTGATATATCGTTATACTGTCTGTCTCCAGGTGTCCTGTTCTCTGGTCTGACTTTTAAAATATTCATACCACACTTTCATCTGTTTTCCCGCTTGTATCTTGCTCAGCAGCGTGAATAAATCTTTATGCAGTGTGCTTATTCTGTTGGGTAGCATTCCCTTGTCCTTCAGTCTGCAATTAAGTGTTTTATCTTGTACATGCTGTGTAAATTCTGTCCTTCTGTGTATTCAAAGATTTTCCCTCTGGAGAATTCCTTCTTTGTGTAAGTATCCAGCTTAATGGTGCAATGTTACTACTTGCACAGAAGAGCTCTTTCATTCTTCTCTGGAGCTATTATATCAGGTTTGAAGGTAGTTTTTCAGGAATGGTGTAGGCAGTAGCTGTGTTCTGGATGACAGCATCTCCTGTCACAAGATGCTGAAGAGCTGACGTGGGTTCACTGGCATCCCACGAGACAGGACACTCTTGTGTTATATTTCTCTGCCTCAGTAACATGATATAACTTGTGAGGTCTGGAGACCTGACTTTTGATTGATCATCAGCTTAGAAGTTTCGAGCTCATGGGAGCTGGAAGCTGGGAGAGCACCACCAGTGTGAAGATTTACCCTATGTTCCTGTGGGAGGATAGACCCCCTCTCTCTCCTAAGAGCCTGGGAATGCCTGGTGCCCACCGAGAGCCATCTCTGAGCGTTATTCTTCAGAGTTAGGCAGTGGCAGGAGAAGCACCTTCCTTATGGGGCCTTTAAATGCTAACCTTAGTCAAAGTGTCTGAAACAGTGTTTAACTGATTTGGCTTGTGCTGGTTTGTGTGTAAAACTCGGGGATTGTAATGCATCACGTGTGAAGTGCCACTTTATGGAGGTGTCCTGGCTTTGTTTTGAAGTATAAAAGGTAGCTTTTGAATTCTGTTAAGTGGCTTTTGGGCATTGCTGGATTTATTAAGTGCTACAGACAAAAACTCTATGCAATACACGTGGAAGACCTGTTCCCAGCATTTAATTTAGTAATAAATAGAGACTCCTCATAATTCTGAAACTATTTAAATTATTGCTGATGGCTCATGGAAAATTCTGGAAAATATTCTGCTTAGAAAGGGTTCCCTTCGTACTGCTTTTGCTCTTCACTGTCCTTCATTGCACTTAATGACAACATGAGTTTTTTCTACTTTACCTGGATCCAGTCCCAAACTGGTTTGTAAAATCGTAGTTGTCTCCATAATATTCAGTTGATGCCAGAGATAAAATGGCCGAAGGTCAGGGAGCTATCTCCCTGAGCTGAGACCTAATAAAACAGTGATTTTAAAGTCACTACAAAGCACATAGGAGTTATTCTGGATTTTAGAATTAAAAAAAAATAAATACAAAAAACAACCCCCAAAACCAAACCCACAAAACCCCTGTTATTCTTTATGAAATGTTTTAAATATTTCCTGATACTCTCAGAATGGCTGAAGGCATCACTTTGCAATGTCATCATTCCTATCAGTGGTTTCTCAGATACTACCAGAAATTGGGGAAGTGCCAAGACTTTCAGTATGGGAAGGGTTAACTTTTGAAGATGGTTTTATTTTTATTTTTTTCCCTATCCCCTGTGATGTCACCCTGTTACTCACTTTGGAATAACTGGGGCCAATCTTGGTTCTGCTAACATTGAGGATTCGGTCCATCTCACAGCTCTTGAGTTTGTGCAGTTAAATGAGTAAAGTCAAAGCTTTTATTGTCCTTACATCAGCCCAACTCCTGAAGGAAAGGATGTGGATGTGATCTGAAAAGGCTGAAGAGTTACAAAGTTGAAAGGAAGCAATGGTTTTAATTCTTATTTAAGAATCAAAGCAACAGCCCAGATATCTGCTCCCCCACCTCCCCAGCCTTTTTGCTGTTTGCAGTCAGGTGCAGGCACTTGGAGCAGCTGTACTGATGTGCTGTGTGTGCCAGCTCCCTCTCTCTTTGCCCCGTAGAAGTCAGGGCCTGACCTTGGCCATCTCTCCAGGTGCTACAAACCCAGAAAAAAGTGACTAAACATAGTTCAAAGAAGAGTTCAAATATCTTGAAACCTTGGCCAGGAAGTACCTGATGGTCTCAAAGTCTCTGTAGCTGGTGTGTAAAAGGGGCTGTTTCTGTGGGATGTTTTTCATGTCAACCAGTGGCAAGAGGGGCATGGATGGGGACATCTACTAGAGGTAATGCCTGATGGTATGTAGTATTTTGTGAGTCGTTACTGTTTAGAGGTGTGTGTTGTTTGCTTGGCAGGGCAGTTTTTCCTCTTTTGGAGTTGTTGCAACATTCACTGAAATCTTATTTATGCTTGGATGGAAAAAGTTGCTGCTCTGCACCTGAGGGACTTGTCCTGTCTCTTGAGATACAGGGTTCTAATTCCTTTTGCCTGAGTCTTTTCATGAGGTTATGTCAAGGAAGAAACCTTCAGTGAAGGAAAAAACTAGTATTTGCTTAAAAAAAGGTATAATTAGTTGCATTTCAGTTTGCTAAAGGACCATCATGTGATAATTTAAAAACCCTGATTTCCTGGTAAACAAGTTAATGGATTTATGCTCAGTTGCACTGCGCTTTCAAAAAGCAAAATGGCCCTAGGGTGCAGAAGTAAAATTTAAGCACTTTCCTTATTTTTTTTAAATAAGTAAAATAAAATACACTGTCTGATTTTCTGAACAATAGCTTGGCTTCCTGCTGTGGAAAAGTAACCTCAGCTGAGAATTACAGCCACCCACCTTTGTCTTCAGGCTCCAGAGCAGACAAATAACTGCCTTTTTCCATAGTTGCACTTTTATTTTTATATTAAACTCTTCTTCTCCTCTTCTTCATCTTGCTCTTTTTTTGCTTCCCCACTTGCTCTTTTCTCCCACTCAGTCATTTTCTTTTCTCTTTCTCTTTTCTTCTCTCTCTGTCCCAGGAGGGATACTTCTGTAACACTTGAGCTGTAGGTGCACATACACATGCCAAAGGGAAACAGAAATGTTTGGGCTTGGATCAGGTCCTTTGTTTAAAGGCATGTATTAAAGATCTGTGATAGCCTACAGCTACTTCTGGCAGCTTCTCCAAGGCTCGATGCCATTTTTTGCCTTGGTGCAATTTATATTTGTTTTGTGTCCACCTTTATTACTGTCTGCAGCTCCTCTGTCCCTTCTGTAACTGAGACCCTCCACTGCAGACATTGTCCTTGCCCATTTGTGCACAGTCACACGTGAGAACTTCAGCCTTGATGAAGACCCGTGTGTTATTGTAGCACTGTTAATAGCAACAAAACATGCATGTAGGTTAAAGGTCTCATTTCTTTCTCTTTA
>JANHGB010044345.1:0-20646 GCA_026283785.1 Coracopsis vasa
GACTGTCATTCATTTGGCTAGTTCTGAATTTAAAGAACAATATACAAAAAGGCAACAGCATCGTTGATCTGTACTGTAGAAACACATTACCTTTGTTGGTGGCAAGGACCTTCATACACATGAAGCCAAAACAAAGAAAGTGATGTCAGATTATCTCATGAAGTTTCAGCAGACATTATCTTACTTAATTTGAATTTTTCTGTGCTACTTACTCTCACATAGCAATTCCATGCAACTCCATGTTTACTTCTGGTACCGTGATTTTCTGGTGCAAAAATAACACAAAGAAAGCCTTCTTGCGTCTATGACAAGCTTAGTAGGGATTAAGGACTGTAAAGCTAACACATTAAGTGTCACCAGAGCTATATCTTTCTCCACAGAGTAATAGGATGAAGCAACATAATGGTATACTTGTACAGCAAGTACCAGATGAGCCACACAATCGTGTTGACAATGCCGATTAACGGCTCTACCTTGCATTTGCAATGATTAATTTCATATGAAAGCATCCTAATAATAGATGTTCTGACTGAGCTCTGCTATTACACAACAGGACAGTAAATTGGCCAGTAGGAGGTTTGGGTCTTGCTGAGATAATGACAAATACCTGTCAGTACAGCTGTCAGTCTATTTCTACTTTCAAAAATATAAATACATATCCTGATTATGCTGTTTACATGGAGAAACCTGGAATGTCTTCAGTGCATCCAAGGGCTAACCAGGCTATCAGCAGTCTAGTCTAACACTGCTAATAATTTCTTTCAAATACTTCTTCCTGATACACAGAAAACCAAATCAGCTAAAAGGAAGCCTGGTCTATAACCTTACTTGTAAGAGTCTCTCTCCAGATCTGCCCCCTTTTCCAATGACATGAAGTAGGTAATGATTCACACACCAAATGTGTACAAATAGATCTTACTAGTCAGGATTGGTGATGCATTTGCTGTTGTAGAATTTTAAACATAACTTAAGTGGCATTGCAGTGCCTGTTAAGGCCTCCTGCAGCATTGATTACAACTACTAAAACTCAGACCTTATTGTTTGTGTGTCTTTTGTCCTTTGTTCCACTGTTTCCTGAATTAACTTCCCTTTTATTAATTCTTCTGGGGGCTTTGCTTCTTCCATCCCTATTCAGACACAAGGCAAGAAGAAGTTCTCAAGGATAATATGTGCTGCTCAAACCCGTGTCTAAGGCCATGAACTGTATTTCATTTAGTTCAAACAGAACACAAAACTTCAGAAGCCCATTCCAGCTGTCAATTTTATTTGAAAGGTGTCTTCTATACATTTTTTAATAGATAGAAATAAATATGAAAGGCCTCTACAAATATGAACACTTTGAGTATCAATACTGCCCTTTATTTTTTATATTTTTTTCAATACTTAAGAGGGACAAAACTACATTGCAAAGCCCACATATTTAGTAAAATAAATTTTACAAGATCTCAGATCACAAATATCCATGTCTGACAGAATCTTCTAGACTGAGTTTTCTTTTACATATATACAACCTCTACACAAAATATGCTCAGCTGCCTTTGAGAATGTCACAATATAGATTGATGCACATTTTCCTTGAGATGAACAGTAAGAACACTCATACTCAAGTTATACTCCAGCGTAGGAATTTGGCAGTATCACTTTAAATGGCATACTGTGTTAACATCATTATTTTAAAAACATTCCAATAAATTAAAAAGAATACAATATTGCTTTCAAATAAAACCCAAGTAGTTAATAAAATTCAGAATGGGCATTTGCATTCGTATAACATGATTCTTCCCCAGAAGCTTTGAGCAGTTTAATTCAACATCATGTAAAATGCTTTTGATACAACATAACATCATAAAGTAAGAAAGCTTTTTGCTAACCATAATTTATAGCCTCTTTCCCATAAAGTGATATTTTTCTAACATAGGGCATCATTTACACATACTCTCACTAATTTATACATTTAAAAGAGTATAAAGCAAAGCACATGATTAAATGGTGGGAGGAATGGTACTAAATTGAATACAACTGCTCTTTCAAAAGTTGTTTTTTTATTGTTGTTTGGGTTTGGGGTTTTTTTGCTTTTCTTTCAAGAAAATGTCAAACACCAACAATATTGAAAGGAGACCATGTAATAAAACAAAACCTCTTTTGTTCTTCCTCAAGGAATTTTTCCTCATCCCAAAACTAAAGAGTTCCCAGATGTTACTTTAAGAACTGTAGATTAAACTTTCTGGCAATCAGAAGAAATATTTCAGATATTTCCTATTTGGACAATAAAAGCAGAGGCTTTAGTTCAGAAAAAAATATAAGAATATAATTTACTGTAAGTGCACACTCTTTCCTGTTCATTCAACTGTCTTCGGTTAAGGGAAATATATAGGATTTCCCTCTCAACCCTGATTTAATAACTTACACAAATAACAGTGTTTGATGAATATGGATGTTTAACAGTTTACACCTGTACTAGATTTAAAGGCTATTTGGGAATGTCTATCCTGTTTTGCAAAAGAACTAGTACTTTTAAAAGGAACATTGTACTAATCTTTTCTTTCTTTCAGAACAGAAATTTATGAGCTCATGTTACTAAACAGTACTCTTACTTCCACTTCTTAAAGCTTAAATGCTTGGCTCATTCTTTCAAAGCAGAGTTTGCAGATTCACTGAGAAGTATATGGGAAAACTGTACTCAAGGGCAGATATCCAATATGGGTTGGTTTGGAATAGCAGCTGTGCTGAGGGTTCTCATTCACAGCACTGGAATGATACAGAATCAGTAACAAGCCTTCTTGATTCACTGCAGTTCTTTAATCAATTTTCACTCCTCCAGACTCCTTCTGAAGTCACCCAGTAAAACTAAATGCTTTCCACTATAGGTTTTGCAGGCATAGCTAGAGGTTCTGCAGGCCACAGAAGGCTGACCGTTTCCAAGCAGCACAAGACAACCTGAAGAAAGGTTTCATAAATGCTGTATGACATTAATCTGGCCTGCAAAACCTAGTTACAGCGATGATGATCAAGACGGTAAGACTCTAGCTCTACAGCAGGACTAACATTCAGGTTAAAGAGTAACCATAGGTGGTGGGGTGGGGAGGAGGGTACAACAAAACAGACAAGAGACCATGCACATAAAGACTTGCAGTGTCAAAAAAACCAAAAAACAAACCAAAAGCAAAACCCAAAACCCAACACTTTCAAGGTAGGAATGTATTTGTCAAAAATTAAACTTCTGAACTTTGCCCCATTACAAATGATTTGAAGTTTGGGTTCCTGAGTTTGATTCTAGGCAGTGGGAAGGGCAAGGGAAAGTGTCTTATATCTTAAAATATACAGCAGTATCATTAGGACAGTATTTAAAACCTATTATTAGAAGAATTAATAAGTTACAAATGTGACCTTAAGAATATTTTAACTAAATAGTAGCTCATTCAGAAGACCTTAATCTTCTTTCTTTTGTGTTTGAAATCGTTCCATTAAAGCCCTAAATATATTTCCTGGTAATTTCTGATGTTTTTCTATTAGAGCTTGGAGTGCTGCTTTTGTCTGTAGGGAAAGAGAAAAGTTCTTGGTCAAATTAAGTTTTCTTTATATTGTTCATACATCAACACAATTTCTAGGTTCTTTTTCATCCCTTCAAGTGTCACAAAACTACTGTAAGCTCAAAATACTGTTTTTCCACATTTAAGCCCACAAGATGTGTTTGTGAGATCACTACCAATGAACAGAACAACAAATTAGTATCATTTATCTCTGGTATCTGGTGTTCACAAGCTCTATTAGCAACAGGCAGTATTAAAATGACAATGGAGTACATTAATCAAGAGACCTAGATCTATAAAGCACATCAGCACCAGAGTGCTGTGCTGCAACTCGGAAACTTCTACCTATGCCCAAGTTTGCATCTGTAAAACTTTTCCAGTATGCAGGAAGTCTGCATCTACATATGCTCAGAAGTAGCACTGGAAACACATCATGTCTCAGCACGTTTGGCTTGTGCAGAGTAATGAACTCTGCACCCAAATTCCCTAAAGGAGCTGGTCCTGTAAAGCATGCTTAGACCATACCTAAAATAGTGCATATGACAGCAGCATTCACTTTCACTCAAAAACGTAGCAGGCTAAGAAGTTAATAGTTGTCATTCTTATTATATAAAAGCCCTATGGGAACATTCAAAATCAGGGCAATATGCAAAGGCTACAGTGAGGATTTGCTGTGACCTTCCTATTCGGCCTGGAGAGGCACAGACTACTGAATTCTTAAGGCCAGAGACAGAACAGAGAACTATTTGCCCTTGCAAACCAGTGGTTAGCAAGGAGAAAACTGGTTCTTGGTACAAGCTCACACTGTTTATATGAAGTATGTGATCAACTGTTAAATCCTGGGAGAAGGCTCCTGCCCACACCTCTCTATATATCTGGTCCTAAATGTCTCTACAGATTTACAATTGCTATTAGGTAAAAAAAAATTAAGCTTAATTTTTCTCTATATAATGGGAAAATGCTCATTGTGCCACAGCCTGAAACATGAGATACAACTTTAAAATCACTCTAACTAACTACGATTCTAGGGGATTCACGTTCTAGGGACCTTATTTAGCAGAATTTGCATGTACGCCGGAAGCAATTGAGGGTGGCACAAATATAAGATGATAAAGCATGTTTTAGAGTCATTTAAACACATATTCTTTCCTGAAAGCCAACACTTCTGAAGTCCTGTCAGACTGTATACCCAAACAAAACAATCAGTTTTCCATAACCAGGGCATAAGATAATGCAGATATTTTCAGATGTCATTTTGCAGAGATCTAACCAGAAGGTAAACAGATGAGGAGAGACAACTGAACTGTCACCTGCATGGTCAAGAAGAAAAGCATCTTTCTCTGAAGTTTTCAGAATACTAAAAGTGACCATCTGTGGAGCTTTCAAAAATGGCTGTTTCAGCCCCCTCCATCTGACTGCTCTATCACTTAACTGTTTTATGTCTCTGTGTTGTGAAATCTATTAATAAACTGAATGAACATGAGGACCTGACAATCATTTCTATAAACCACCTACATCTGAACTAGGGGAACATTCCAAAGTTAACTTGTTGGATGAGAAGTTGGAGGATGTAGAAACAGAAACACACTATTCAAAGCCGTGAAATTATTTACCTTATTTTTTTTTGTTGTATGGAATTCCAACAGCTTCTGAACACTGATTTACTGTATTTGAAAGGCTTCAACAGTACCTTTGTGAGAAGACCAAGAACCAAACACTTTCTCTGGGTAAAGCACTTGCGTCTGTGCCAGTGACACTAGATAATGGCCCATGGCAGAACACACAAAAATAGAAAAGTACTGTTTGTCCGTGGTAGCTCCACCCCAAAAAGCCCAGTTTGGCTCCTCCTTGGAAGGTCCCGCTTTGGCTCATCCCCGGAAAAGCCCCGACCCTCAGAGACCCTTCTAGATATTGCTGGCCGCTTCTTCCGATGTAGGCTGCCCCCCTACACCAGAATGAGTGTGCATTTTTGCCAGTATAAAAGCCCGAGCCTCGGGCAATGCAGGCAGGCTGAACCTCATGCCACCCAGGTCAATGTTGCCTCTGAGGGGATGCCTGCTAAGGTTGAGCCTGCCACCTCACACTGCAGTGATGTTTCTCAGAGCTGGTTTCCTGATCGTCATTACATGGTCTTTGGGGTTGGTAAGATAACCAAATATCAGAAATATCCTTTACTGTATGTTTTGTTACCTCTATATTTTCCCTGTATTAATAAACTGATATAATAAATGATTTCTTTATTGTGTTGCGTTTCTCTCAAACCAGAATCCTCGAACTCTGGAACAGTGTCTTTATCAAACCAGAGCCGTCTTATCTGACTGAACTTCTTCAGTCTCTAAAGCAAGCTGTTTTTCAAAGCAATATAGGATGCAGCACTGACTTTAGAAAGCCTGGAAAATCTACAAGGTCTAGTAATAAAATAAGAGCATTTAAGGGCATTCAGAGTTAAGCAAGTCCAAAGCCTACCATGATTCCATCAACTTCTATAACTAGCTCCATGGGAGAAATGACTTGACCAGAATACTCCAGTGTTTTCTATCATTACACCGAACATTTTAAATATATATATCTCTCTTACCTTTGCAGTTAGTTCCTCTGCTGTTACATTTGGTTCGTATGGAATAGGTTCTCCAATAAATGTGCGAAGCTTGACTGGAAACCCACCGTACACAGGAACTATTGGCAATCTAACACGTTCATACAGTGACCTAAGTATTTCTAATGTGAAAAAATGTAGGGGAAAGTAGGAGAAGGAAAAGGGAGGGACGTGGGGAGGAGAGAGAAAAAGAAAAGGAGAGATTATTCAGTTATTTTCCTCCAATATGTCTTAAAACTGAAACTGGCTTGTCAAGTAACCCAGCCCCTGACCCAGATTCTCAAACAATGTGTTATCTCAAGTGCTATTTCCTAAAAGTTGTGTTAATGCTAACATCAGGAATGTTTCCACCTTAACCTAGTGCGAAATCTCTCCTTCAAGAGCAGCTGCAAAGAGAAGGAAGAAGAGGAGAAAAATCTTGTAGCTGCCTCTCTGGAGAGTAAGGGAATGCTACATAATACAGGTTAAAGTTCAGCTAAGTTTACAGGTTAGCATAAGTATTGGAAGACTGTTCCCTTCAGTCCCATTGAGGTCTAGAGGATCAGAAATAGTTTTATCTACCTAAAGGCCAGTCATGTTAAAACACTGAATTGCTCTTTCAGATCACACATTCTTCGCAGTGAAACAATATAAAAAGAGAGAAAAAGGTATTTTGATCAGCTCTAAGAGGACACATCTTCCTCACATGCCACCTTCTAAGCATCTAGCCCAAATGCACTCAGACCAGATTGCTTCTTGCAGAATGGGTGCTAATATTCTCTCGTTTGGGATGATTCTCCTGAACACAGCAATAATTAATTACTGTTTATTCTTGTACAACCTGATGAATACGTGAATTATTCTGCACACCTACATCTGATGGCTTGGCTTTCTCCATGTAATATGTAGCTTTTAATTACAAGGGTAGAGAAGCAAGTGTTTTGCCATGCATTCCTCTGATGAAGATGATAATGCCATACTCGAGGCAGAACTTGAGGCATGGAGGAGACTGTTCATGCCCTTTCTGTTATACAGCAAGTTGGAGAATATAGAACAAAAGGGGGTTTAACACTAGAAGATCAGCAGAGATGTGGGCATTTAATCATCCCAGAGGTGGACCCTTCAGACATATACCCTCCTATTCGTCTGCTGGCTGGAAGTCTCATATTGAGGAGGAAAGACAGCAAGCAAATGCATAGTTTTGTAAGGAATGACAGGTCTAGTGCTAAATAGTAAACCAACTACAAATTAAGTATGTTTAAACCACTCGAAGTTTAAGTACAGGTAGACGCATAAGCACAGAGCTTTAGGAGAACATTTAAAGACATTATGTGCCAGTTGCAAACCCCTGTTTGTTTTGTTTCTTAACAGACAGCAGAAAACCTAGAGTTGGTCTAGCAGATATAAGCAGAAAAAAAAAAGTGCTCTAAATCTATTTGCCATTTTTCAGCTCATTTTTCCTTACTTCTGCTGCTTCCACAAAGGCAAAAAGTTATATGTAGAGTAACTTAGGTGAGCCAATACGACATATAATGCAGATATTAAATCCTAATAACATCTCTGAACTCTACTGGAGAGCAAACCTCCAGAAACAAGGCCGTGTCAAATCTCAAATTTATATGGGGATAATTTCTACAGAGATAGGCTAACACATATGGAAAAATAAACTACAAAAAAAATAGAAAATATCTTACTTATTCCTCCTAATGTCCTAACGCCTTCTCGAACATTTTGTGTAAACATAGGAATGATGGGCTAGGAGGGAAAAAAAATAAGTAAGAATTTAATGAAGATAGCACTACCTAAAAAGTTTCTACCTCACTTAAACCCAATAAGCAAATTAACTTCAGAAGTGTTTCTCAGACAAGGACACAGAGAGAGAAAATCAAGTATTCTTATTCTGCTGTGACCTTCTGCTATGTGCTTTCAAGCTAGAGAATACCATGAGATTTCAGTGAGTTATTGTTTCAGCATGTCCATTTTCTCAAAGCAGTCCAGGATTTCAGAACCAGGCCTCCCTCATCTACCAGTGTTTGCACAGTTGTGATTTAAGTGGTTAAACCTCACCTAATTTGTAGTTACACTCAAAAGGAAGAATTCACAGGATTGGGATGCTAAACTTGTCTGATTCATTTCTGTTATGCTGATTGTGTTGCTTCACACATACTGTGTCATATTCAATACATGTCCATGATTTATTTCTGTTGATAAATATTTGGAATTGTGTTGAATATTTTAAATTTTTTTTGCTGTTTCTGAACTTGCAAACAGCTGTCAAGATTTACAAGAACCAGGAGGCGATCGACTACTACATGAAGTTTTTGGTATCATTTTATAGTATGCACTCATTGTGCATAGCATCATCAGAAACACAGAACTTTATATGGCATTTTTTAAAGCATGGAGATGAGCTAGTAAATGAACCTTTTCACACAGGTATTAAATTCTTCAGGGGGGAGGGTATGGGGGAGGAAGTCCGTAAATAATTCAGTGCAACTATAGAGAATAAAAAGAACTACAGTTGCCCAAACTGAATGATAACAAACTTCTTCATTCTAGCACCATCTTATTTGGAACACCTTTTGACATAAAGGTAGAGATTTTTTTTATGTCCTAAGTTGTCTTATGTGACAAAAATTCTGTCAAACTACTGAAATGAGACAACTTCAAGAAGTTTAAGGTCCCAGTTTTAGACACACTTTTATTTCCATGAGGAGTTATGCTCCTGATTAAAGATGACTTAAAAGTTCACCTTTAATCTAAATAAAGCTATGTTCCCCACTTTCAGCCTGTCTCCATGCTATTCCTATTCTACTGCATCTCTCAGGGCTTTTTTGGGGGGGATGAAGCAGCAACACCTTTGTGAGTGCATAAAGGGAACTGAACACACATTCAATAAAATAAATATAACTAGTACAACCATAGTTGAATCCCAAGTATGGTCTTTCATATGCTATTACAATACCTTAGTAAAATCTAAATCTGTTGAAAATATCCTTTTTAAATAGTGTTATTTTCCTCCTGAGAAGTGATATACACTTAAAATTGGGTCTTAAAAGTCTCCAATTTCTGTATAAAATTGAGAGATTTAACTAGTCTCTCTTTGACAGTACCTAAATATAAATCTCTTGGTGTGAGACTTACTTTCTAATTAGGTATATACAGACCTACAGACATATGCACACAAGTATAAATATAGAATGAGGGGGACTCTGAAATCTTATTAAAATAGTTACAATTCAAATATATCATACACTTATGTGCCTTTCATAGTTGGTCTCATATGAATAATCATCCGCCTGCAGACCAAGCACAATGCTATATATTTGAACTGGAGAGACAGTTCACACCAGTGAACAGCATCTCCTGCTGTTGCTGTCTGTCCTAGACATCCCTTACTACCATAAAATGCCAATACAGTAAGTACATAGTGCCAATGATTCCAAATTGTGCTGGGTCACAGTATATACTTCAATGATAGGGGAAACAGAAATACTGATGTACAGTTGCTTCCCAAACGATTGTCAGGGGTTGAGCTATCAGAATCCTGACCATGTATGTGTAAAAACAGCACATGCTTGTAATGTAGAAACTGCCCTGGATTTCATCTCTCATTCTTTTAAACTCTGGACTTCCTGACCACATTATTTTTAGCTAACTCCAAAGCCTTCTTATTGAAAGCAACAAAACCACTCTTGAAATGTTGTTATGAAAGCAAGCAGCCCATACTCATGCTGCAATGTAACACCAAATATGTAACAATCAAAACAGCTTTCCCTCAAAGAAAATATTAATGAGTTAATACTCTTTGCTTCTCTTCTGTGACTTGTCATACTTACCACTTTTGCATCAATGGCCACCTGAGCAAAGCCCTTCCGATCACCCCAGATAATAGTATACATTTCATCACTAAAGAGTGCTTCCCGAACTCCACCTGGGGCAATGGCTATCAGAGAGCCCTTCTTCAGAGCATTGACACATTCTTCTTTTGGTCCATGCATAACTCCATGTACATCAAGTAATATTTTAAAACCTGTAGGTTAAATAATATTAGTTCAGAAAATGTTCATTCATAGTACCATTGAGTAGATTCCCAGTATGGAACACAATGGCTAAAACTTACTTGTCTAATAACTTATAACCCCAAATCAAAGATGTTTCTAGAGGGACTGAAGCATGAAGTTCTGCTTATAAAATCTGGTCTAAAAAGTTGAAGATTTAGGAGTTTCAGTGGCTTTTTGTCATAGTAAATTTAGGTGCTATCTCACAATCAGGGCTAAACTGTAAAAACATGGCAAGCACTCTGTGACACCTTTCATGTGTCCCTTCAAAGGAGTTGTTAAGTCAGCTTCAGCGCACTGGCTCCTGGCTCTTTGCCCAAGCTCTAGTTTTCAAACATAGCACAGTCCTAATAAAGTGCAGCAAGAGAAAATATCAGCAAATCTTGGTGGGTTTTGTTCTATTAACTTTGGCAAACAAAGAGCAGTCTGTGCACAAGAAGGACAATGACAAAGAAAATGCAGCATTCTCTATGTTACAAGTCACTGCAGGAAGTAACTCCCTGGTTCAGTCAGCGAGTATGGCCTTTCCCACAAAGAGGCATCTGGCAAGCCTGGATTAGGTTTATTCATTTTAGGATCTTAGGATAAGACTTTTCATTTTCTTAAGCTTTTAATTGTAAAGTTACATAAACTTCTCATATAATTTTGCGTTTCAAATGCCATACTCACCCTACTCTTCCAAGAAATAGCAGAACATCAAAAATTTGCTTGCAAGCATCAAATGGGCACATACCTGATCAACTAGTCTAATGTGAAACAATAAAACTAGCATAAACCTCTGTTTGCAGGAAATCAGTCATGTTCACTTGCTTTAAAATCATACAGTTTCATATTCACTTGCTTTTAAAATCATACAGTATTTATGCATACCAAATGTGAACTTTAGACAAAAAATATCATTGCATACCAAAATGTGAACTTTAGATGACTGAGCAGTATGAGAAATATTGCATGAAAGGATGTTAATTTTACTACGTACCAAGAAGTCCAAAATTAATTTTGTTCCACAGTCCAACCTGGACTCTGCCCTTTGCCCCAGCATATTCTTCTCCTATTTTCAGCAATATTCTGTCTGCACCAATGTTTGAAAACCCTCTGAAGAGTACCCAGTAATACATTCAACACTTATCTCAGTATGTGCACTATAGACAATTCTCTTACTTGTTACAGTGACTGTAACATAGGGGCCGTCAGCTACTTGATAGCAAGATGACAAGGATGTCATTGTTTTCCTGTGGTTGACCTTTAGGATCATAGAGAGGAACATTTAGACCATTGAATTCAACCTTCCACAATTGTAGGTAACTACACATGAGAACATCCAGCTCACAAGACACTTTGCAACACCTTGTGTATGTAACAGATAAGAAGCCACAGCTCCTTTTCTCTGCAACACTACAGGAGAGGAACTGTCTTGTTATTGCTATTGAACTACCTGATAGCAGGCAATCTTTTAAAGAAGACTATGGGCCTTGCCGGCTCATGCATGCCTTAGGAGGCACAGCAACATTTTATAAACACACTCCAGTTAACTGCAGCTAATTTAGGACAGCAGTACCCAATGCAGCAGATGCAATGAGACTGCCTACTGGCAATTGGATACTGCCATGGATCTGAAATTCAGAAGCATCATTAAATCATCTAATCCAAGTGTGTCCAACAGCCTACAGACTCCCCAAACTCACCCCCCACACCATCACCCTATTTCCCCTGCAGTGAGCATAATAACTTCCAGTTAATTAAAACATCTTCTGAAAATGCATCCAATTTATTCTGAAGACTTAATCAAGATCAGGCAGTCTTAGTAATAGGATAAAATTATGGCAGTCTTTCTGGTTTGATTCACAAGAGAAGTGGCATCTATCTGAGTTGCCAGTCATAGACTACTGTGTGGATTTTGAAACACCATCCAGAACATTATGTGGACTCTTTGGGCTTGTCTTCCATTAATAGCCCTAATTTATTCTCAGAATCAGGGAATTATGTAGGTTAGAAAGGACCTCTGAAGGTAATAGAGTCCAACCTCCCAACTCAAAGCGGGTCCAACTAGATCAGGCTGTTTAGAGCCTCACCCAGTGGAGTTTTGAAAGTCTCCAGGGATGGAGATACCACAACTTGTCTAGGCAAACTGTTCAGGTGTCTGATCACCCTCATGGTAAAATACCTTTCCACACATCTAATCACACGTCTGACTTCCTGTGTTGCAATTTGTCTCTGTTGCTTTTCGTTCTATTGTTGTGCACCCTTAAGAAGAGTCTGAATCCCTCTTTTCTGTACCGTCCAGTTAGGTTGCTGAAGACTGCAATAATATATTCCCCTATCCTTATCTCATACAGACCAAACAAATCCAGCTCTCTCAGCCTCTCCTCATACATTGTATACTCCAGCCCCCCATCAGCCACTGAACATGCTCTAGTGTGTCAATGTCTGTCTTGTACTGGGGAGTCCAAAACTGGACACCACATTGCAAGATCCTGTCCACTTGAGTGCCAATGTCCTTTCCTGCAAAGCCATCCTTTTTCCCAGGGTACTGTCATATGTGATGTGCATCTGGGATGAAGCAAGCTTCACAACTGCATGTGCTGAGCTTGGTCATGTTTCTGCCAGTTCATTTCTGTGAAGGCACTCTGAATACCAGCTCTAACCCCCAGTCTATCGACTGCTCCCCCACTTTGGTATCATTGGTGAACTCCCTATGAGCACACTCCAGCCCCTCACCGAGATGTGCAGTAAAAGCAATAAGTAGCATTGGTTCCAGCATCAATTCCTGAGGAAGACTTGTAGAAAACAGCTGTTAGCTAGACATTGTACTGCTGAAGCCAGTTCTTCAAGACCAGCCATTTAGCCAGATGTCTCTGCAATGCTACTAAACGATATTTGGGAGATTTGTAAGTATGCTCACACTTAGAACCTTATTTTAAAGCAGAAATTGAGAAAACCAAAAAATCTCCCATTTGATAAACTACTGGATATAAATATTAATATATATAATATGGAGCCAAATATAAATTACGAAATAGGTTACATTAGTCAGCTGCATGCAAAAGATTTGGTAATTAACTGACAAATCCTAGTCTGCTGGCAAATGCAGTTGTAGAGGCAAAGTCATGCTGTTATTAGCATGAAAAAGTTCAGTTTTCAGGGATTAAAGCTGAAATAAAACTATGCTGACAAAAGGACATCTTTGTTTCCACTAAAAGCATCAGTGTACTACAGAACACTCCTGTAAAGTTTCAGTCACAAATTTAACTTGGAAAAATAACTGGGTACTCCAGTATTGCACACACAAAAAAACCAACCCCCTCATGTAATTCATTTCATCAATCAGCAGTGTTTTTCACTAGGCCAAAAATCCAGTCCTAAACATGTTTTTCAATTTCTTCATGCTTCGCGTCATGTTTTACACAAACTTGCTGCACACCTCTACAGCTTTCCTCCAAAAAAGGATTCTACTTGGAAGAGTCTTCTCGTGGGCAGGTTCTACTGCCAACCATACCTAACTGAGTGGGTACAAAAATACATTGTCCCTCCAGACTACTACTGTCAACTTTAAGGATACTGCTCCCAAACAGTTTGCTTCTTAATCGGGTAACACCACTCATTCTGTCTATATTAACAAAAACAAAGAAACATCTTACTTGGATCCTTGCTACCAATTAATACAGAGACAATTGTTTCTCTTATCATCTCCTTCTCTTTGTTTCTAAACACCCTAGAGTTGTTGGAAGGTGTTGCCCAGCTAGAAGTATGACCCACCCTTGCATGGGCCAGTCTCCTAAACTCATTCTAGTTTGTACAGAGCATGTTAGAGACAGCTGTACGTCAACATTTTAGCTAAATTTGTCTGAATGTCTGTTGAGAGCTCTGTTCCTGTGGTACAATTTTTATTGATTACACTATTAAAAAGAAAAAATTAAAAAAAAAAAAAGTTCTTAAACTGATTGTTTAGAATGAAGCACGTTACCTGGTAATCTAAAGACGAAATGATCAGCTACTACATGGCAGTATCTCTTCTTTTGTATGAGAAGTCTAGCCATGAAATAGACACAATCAGCAGGAGTAGCTCCATGATAAAACACAACAAGCCCTGGACCTTCAGGAATATTTTCAGCACCATGAAGTTCATAACCTGTTAGAAGTTGAAGGCATAACAGATGTCAAAGTCTGATACAATTCTATCCCAAAGAAACTAACAGCAAGTTGGCAAACTGAAATCAATAGCTATTGAGAAGTAGCAAGAGCAAAGTGACCACTAAAAACTCAAGAAGTGACTGGCAGTATTTACTAAGTTGTTTTCACAGGACATACAGGTTTAATTTAAAGCAGAAGAGACATATTTAAAGAAAGGAGAACAACAGGATAAAAAAGCCCTGAAAAGAAACCACCCAGTCTCACTGTCTTGAAGTACGTATTTTTTCCTTATTTTTTCAGTTCACCATCTTCAAGGCTGCAGAGTCCTCCAATCATTCAAGAGAAACCATAATCAGGATTGGATAGGAGACGCAAAACAACTATTTCAAGTTATTATTTACCTTTCAAAGTTCATTGCCACCAGTAACTATTTAAGAAGATCTGACGTGACAACATCCATTTACATGTCTCCTTTTATTCCAGCGTATGAACATTATCTTTGTTATTTCTCTCAGAGTTATACTTGCTCCAGTTTTCCATCACTAAGTACTAAAAGCTGTTCGGGGTTTTACATGCTTAATTGAAATATACATAAACACACACAAGTTTCTTACTGAACTTACATCTCTAATTAAGTTAACAGTGCAGAACATATTCATTTAACACAAAATATCAGAATGCATCAGTATAGAACATTCAGTTAGTATCAGGCAGTACTGTTACAGTATCTTGTTTGTGTTTTTTTAAAGAAATAATAAAAACCAAACAAATATAAAACCCCAAACCCTGTTACTTCTTCCAAAGTTTGTAAGGTCTGCAATTCCCAATCCAGTGAATCATTTTTAGTCCTATAGGTACTTTTGGCTCTTCTCCTTCTATTTTTCTTTCTACACCTGTGGAGCTGCAACATACTGCAAGCATAGTGAACCAAGTGATCACTGACTGTGCTCCGTGCCAGCTGTTCATAACCAGAATGATACCTACATCTAACATTTACATAATATATATAAAGTTACACGCATCACATACCACTTCGGTGCCTGGGGCTTTTTGGGCTTGAGGTTGTTTTGTTTAGGGTCTTTTTTTTTCCCAGTGCTGTGAGATTTCAGGAAAGAAAGTTCTTCCTATCATATATTGATTAATCAAGTGGGAGAAAAAATAATCACAAAATATTTCATTCTTTAGCAAGAGAAGTGCATAGAGAACATGGAAGCAGCTGGCAGGGTAGAAAAAGTCACAACTGTCAATGAGGAACTGGATAAGAATCTTTTCTGCACAAATAAAAAGTCAGACCTTATAAAAAGAAAAAGTTACTAAGGATGAAAAGAGCCAAGGACTTAAAAAAATCATTTTCTTATGAAAAAAAAAAGTAAATAGCTTTTTACTGTGAAGTGAGCATTTTAAGCTCTTTGATGTAGCTGTTGATTTTGATCTAGTGTACTTTCCTAGATTTGAAAGTTACATCTTAGTCTTACAAAGCCTATCTGATACAGCCGCTGCACCATCTGGTTATCAATGCCTTGGAAACCCACTTTCCTTTGACTAGAGAACAAATAGAGATGATTTTCAAGAAGGATTTGTTCTTTATGTAAATTGCTCTTAAACATCTCTTTCTCCTTTAGCTGCGTCTAGCTGAATGGCTCTGAAAGAGGCTTATGATTTCCTTAGAAAGAAAAGCCAAATCATTTATTAAGTTTGTCTTTATAAGGAAATAATAGTAGAAGGACAAGGAACAGAGCCCTTAGTTTTGACATTCTAATAGAGAAAGTAGTTGTCAAAAATACATAGAAAGAAAATAAAAAAGTAGGGTTCTGTAACAGTTTTAGGCTCTAAAGTTAATTTGAAGTAGCAACTAGCGACTGAACTAAGTTCTCCTTTTAGCCATCAGTTGGCATTACATGTAAAAGGCCGGTTAAATGCAATTAAATAACACTAACATCCTGACATACCAGCTATTAGAGAACTGGCATTTAACTTTGAGTGTTCATATACTGACTCTGAAATAATATAGTAAACGGATCTAATTTTTAACAGCAGACATTTCAGGTCCTCCACAAATGAGGAAATTCAGGAGTAGCTATAAAAAAGAAAAACAATAAATACACAATTTAAAAAATGCCTATATATTCAACTGGATGAAAGCTCTCATTTTGCAGCAGCACAGGAATAAATGCATAAGACAAAAAATTTTACATCCAAAAAAGTCTCAGTGGCTTTTATTTCTCCCAAGTACCACTGCTGTTCATTGGTAAAATGGTAATATTATTGGCCTGAATTTTAAATTTCATGCAACAGCAGCACAATCACATATATACTGATAATCCTGAAAGGTAAGTCAGTAATAAGAGCTTCAGTGGTTTTTAATCAAACATAGATCTCACCTACCATGCCATATTCTTCCATGTCCATCCCATAGGGTAGCCAACATTTGTTTTGCGCCATCCCAGAAATCATTGGAATAGGCTTCCTTTAGTTCATTCTTCCTTTTATAAATATGAAGGAGGAGAATGGAAGTGTAGAAGAGGATGACGAGAACTCCTGGTAGTAGAAAAACTGCTACAAGTGGAAAAAGCACCCATGAAAGGTAGACTGCATAACTCAGATAATCTTCAATATGCTCCACACCAGTCCATTCTCCCAGAATGTAAGTCAGGCAGGTTAAGTAGGACATAGGCATCGGTCCTGCAGCACAGGATTCATTTCCACCTATCATCTCCTGTTAAATTAAAAAAAAAAAAAAAGTAAAGTAATAAATCCTAAAAAAAGGCAGGCCTGCCTATTCTGCTTTAGCATACAAAAAACCTCTCTAATGCATTTTATTCATGTACCATTTACCCCACATCCCAGCAGCACCTATTAGAAACATAATGGTTCACACAGCAAAACTTTTACTTGACTTTTTTTAATCTTTTTGTTTTGCGTGGTGGAAATGCTGACAATTCTAGTTGAGAAAGACAGTGCAATTGCTTAATCTCAGGCTAAGATTTTATCTCCTTAAAAACGTTCACCTGATGCAGATCTTAATACTGTTACCAACAATTTACATCGTTCTACGTAACACACAGTACATTCAAAACCTTCTCCCAAGCACTTATTACAACAGGGAATGGCACAATTTCAAATTCAGTGCTATAATACCTACTGAATACTTTCACTAACCACAAGCATACGACAATTTGGGAAGAAGATGGTCTTAAAAAACCAAATCTCACTCCTGGACAGATCTTTAACTGTACATGGAAATCTACAGATAGTGAAACACCAAGTTCAATGTACAACACAGAGAGGCAGCAGAAATGACAAGGAAAACAAATACAAAAGTCCTTTAAAAGTTTTAACTCACATCTGAGTTTTAAATCTGGCTTTACTGTACCAATCTCCCCTCTCCAGTGCCAGCTCCTAAGAATTTTTAGGGCTAGACCTCTCTGGGCTGGAATTTCAGGTCTCCTGTAATTCCAGAGCAACATTTTTTTTCTTAGCTTTGTAAAATTTAGAGGAAGACTTGCTATTCACGTCATCTTACAAACATGACAAAACTTGTACGCTTGGGTACCTTAGCTACCGTTCTAGTACATCATAAATGATACCTTGTGGGAAAAAATTATCCAAATCTAGACTAAAAGTTTGGTCAAGACTTGAAGTAACTGTTAGTCAACACTGAGAACAAAAACATGTTGAAGCTACAATGGAGGCTTGTAGACAGAAATGGATTAACAACAGTAATTTCTGAAAGAATCTAAGCTTGGAGGTTTTGTGGTTTGGGTTTTTTTTTATTAAAATGTTTGGGGTTTTTTTTTACTAAAATGTGACTTAGAGCATGTATGATTGCAGAGTTCCCATGTCTAGAGAGACATATGTCTATCACTCCTTTACTCTTGCTTTTTTCTTGCAAGCAGTAAGTGCCTGAAATTCAGAAGATAACTAATACTACCAGAACTCTAAAGACAACACAAAAACGACAAAGCAGTTCAGTTTTACTCCACATTTGCTATGAGATGTTGAAACATGTGCTACAGCAGAACTCATCTCACTTTTTTCCCGGTCTCAGTTTTTCCTCCCATCCTGACAGAGCAAAGATGTTCCTTTTCCTTCTGTTTTGAAATCAGCCTCTACCCACATTGCCCAAGTTAAGCCCTATTGACAAGAAAGCCGATCATGTGACAAGGACTTTGCTCCCACGATCCATGCCTGTTCCACTAATTCAGGCTAACAACATTTTGCTCCTCAGCATGGTCCTGAAGACAATGTGAGAAGAAGCTGATTTATCCCCAGTGATGTATAAGCATGTAGCATCAGTGATAAGCACTTCACTGATTTCATGCACGTGTTTGGGGGTGTGAATTAGGGGGGAAAGGACAGGAAAAACTGAGCATGTGGGAGAGCAAGAGAAAGCCCTTTCTCATTGCGGTCACCAGAGCCAAACTCCAGAACCTGTCAAGCAGCAAACACCCACAGCAAGTATAAGAAACACAAGCTGTGATACCAAGCAGGATTTAAGAGTAGCATTCAACACTACGATATTTATCAGATTGTTATGCCTGGACTTCTCCAGCAGTTCCACCTACTAGCTAGAGAACAATACAGATCATGGATTATGGCACAAACTTTTCAAAACACAGAGGTGATTATACAGCTTTAAAGATTACAGTTATACTCTTCCATCATTATCATTTTGCTTATGGCTTTCTCCAGAACAAAATCCTCATCAGGTAAATTTAACATCCTGTCCACACGTCAGCCTTGCAAAATACGACTTGTCCTTTTGCCTGTAATGTCAGATGCAATACTTCAAATGCCATCATCACTGTTTGCAAGTTGCATATTTATGCACTAACCTGTAACAGAAATTAAGATCTGACCTCCTCTTTGTTGCCAGCCACAGAGGTAACATCTAAAGTGCTGCCTTCTCTTAGGAACAGTCAACTCCATTCTGAACAATGTTGTTTCCTCATCTTGAAGGGAATCATAGAATAATTTATATTAGAAAGATTCACTGGACAGCGCTTGTCCAACCTTTAGCTAATTAAGGAGTCAGATCAGGTTGCTCAGGGCAACGTCCAGCCCAGTTAGTAATATCTGCATGAATGGATATCCCACTGCTTCCCTGGGCCCCCAGCCCCCAATCTAGCACAAGTGCCTGATCACCCTCATGGCAAAAATATTTTTCCTTATCCTAGTTATAATTCCCCTTACTGCAATTTGTGTTGGTTGTCTCATGTCCCTTTACTGAGAAAGGTCTAACTCCCACACACACACATAACCACTCATTAAGAGTACGAGGAGCAGTAAGATCCTCTTTAAGCCTTCTTGCTCAGCCTAAGCACACACAGCTATCTCACCCCCTCCATAGACACCATGTGCTCGAGATTCTGTAACAGAGCTGGTGGCCCTCCTCTGCACCCATTTCAGTTTCTCAGCATTTCTTGTATTGTGGGGGTCCAAACTTGACTTGTGCTCCTAAATGTGCTGAAGAGGGTTATAAATACTTCCTCAATCTAATGGCTGTGGCCTTGCTAGCATAGCCCAAAACGTAGGTAGCCAACCTCACTCGTATTTGACTTATCATCCACCAGATAAAGCCCTTCTTCATGCCTTTATCTCTTGTAATTTTGCTCCCTCTGTAACAGGCCCAGCATTTGTTCTGATCACCCACTGTACAGCCACAAAAATACTCTGTATCTAAGTGATGTATGTTACTGCCACACTGAACACACTAACAAAGACAACAGCAGTGAAGAAGGGAAAATAGATTCTGTCTCCATGATCCAAAAAAGCACAGGATGCTCCATATTAAGTAAAGGTCCAACATAGTTCATATATGCCACTTTGTGGTTTAAGCCCAGCCGGTAACTCAGAACCATGCAGCCGCTCGCTCTCTCCCCCTTTTTTTTCTCCCCTGCTCCTGGAGGGATGGGGAGGAGAATCAAAAGAATGCAAATCTCATGGGTTGAGATAAGAACAGTCCAATAACTAAGGTATAACACAAAATCACTACTGCTACCACCAATAATAATGATGATAAGGGAAATAACAAGGGAAGAGAACACAGAACCAAAAAGGGAAGGAAAAAAACCTATAAAAACAAGTGATGCACAATACAATTGCTCACCTTCAACCAATACCCAGCCCAACTCAGTGATCTGGACCTTCCAGGTAACTGCACCCAGTTTATGTACTGGACATGACGTGCTGTGGTATGGAATATCTCTTCAGCTAGTTTGGGTCAGGTGTCCTGTCTCTGCTCCCTCCCATCTTCCCATGCTCCTCCTCATTGGCAGAGCATGAGACTGAAAAGTCCTTGATCAGAGTAAGCATTACTTAGCAACAACTAAAACATTGGTGTGTTATC
>JANHGB010044347.1:0-14471 GCA_026283785.1 Coracopsis vasa
GGACAACCAGGAGAACATCCTCTCGCAGGTACCTGCTGGCGAGGGAGCGGGGCACCGCGGGGTGGGCTGCGCACCCGCGGAGTGGGGCTGGGGGATGCTGTGTGCATCCAGGGCCGTGCTGGGTGTGCTGGGGGATGCTGGATGTGCGTGCTCGGCTGTGCTGGGAAATGCTGTGCGCACCCCGGCGCCCATCGGCGGTGCAAGGGTGGATGCCCCTGCAGGGACTTTTATCGCCTCGGGGTGCAGTGAACTCCCTGAAGCCCAGAGGGGAGCAGTTCACAGCCTCCATGCTATCGTTTCTGTGGGGGGAGCTCAAAAACCGGGGAGCTCGTTAGGAGGGGAATTGGTGGAGCCTCTTTGTGTGCAGAGGGGAGGGATCCAGGCGCTTTCACTGCCAGTGGGATGTGGTGAAGGTTTCTATTAGATTTGGCCGATCAGACTGTGTGTTATTATCTGCCCTCGGAAATGGCTAATGTGGAGTCTATTGGAAATGTACCGTCAAAGTTATTTTTGTGCTTGGGCTTTCAGAAGCTCTGTCTGCAAATCTCTGTAAAGGAAATTCCTGGCATTGTATGGGGCTAATCAGAAATACTGCTTCACCACCAGGTTACGCTGCTTATAGGGTGGCTTGCAGTAACCCTTCCAGTGCACCCTTACCCCGTTTGTCCATGTGAAAAAAAACCTTGTTCAGGGTGACAGGTGACTTACTGGGTTTATTGGACACAGAGCATTAAAAGACAGCAGGATGGGATTTGTATTTAAGATTCCAAGTGGCTAGGTCCACTGTACGCCAAGTGGAATGAAAAATACCCTGTTGGGAGAAGCCAGTTTTTATTCCTCTTGTAGGCAGGGACCAGAAAGCTCTGCGCTCTCTAGAAAACTTGCTGGAGCTTGGAAGAGCCGGACAGTTTCCTTGAGGTGCCCAAAGTGTCCTTGTTTGGACCGTGAAGCCCAGGGTGCCCTTGTCCCTTGCTGGGTAAGCAGAGGAGAAGATGTTTGCTAACTGCTGGTGACCTGTGCTCAGCTGTTAGGTGACTATGACAAGGTGAAGGCGGTGTCCGAAGGCTCCGACTGTCGATGCAAATGCCTGGTCAGGCCCCTGGGCCGTGGCGCCTGCCAAAGGATTAACGAAGGCGCATTCAAAGCAGAAGATTTTTACACGGTGGAAACCATCACGTCAGGACCCAGCTGCAAGTGTGCATGCGTGGCCCCCCCCTCGGCGCTCAACCCCTGCGAGGGGGACTTCAGGCTGAAGAAGCTGCGGGAGGCGGAGAGCAGTGACCTGAAGGTAGGAGAGCACCTTGAATCTGGGATTCTTCTGGGAGGGGGAGATCTTCTGAAGCCTTTTCTTTCAGGGCTTTTTTAAAAACAACTTTTTTCCTAAACTTTCTTTTATAAAACCTCTCCCAGTTACCTTTGTGTCTGCATGTTTGATATAAAAATCAAGCTCAGCTTAAGGGATTGATGTGAGCAGCTGCAGATTCACCCCATTCACCGTATGCTGCCTGGGGTCCCCTGTGGCTGCCTATGCTGGAAGCCCAGGAGGGTTGGGCTGCTCCCTGCCCTTTGTCCAGCGCTGCATGTCCCTGGGGCACAGCTCTGCAGCTGCCAGGTCCGTTTCTGGCCGCAAAAAGGGGCTCCTAAGGACCCACGCAGAAAGCTGTTCTGGCTTCAGGGACCGAAAGCTGCTGATGCGTCAGCGTGAGGGTGTGTTACACAGCTGGCTGATGGCAGCATGGGTTTTGTTGGTTTAAATGCTGACACTTCTGTGCTATTCAGTATTTTGTCTCTTTAGTAATATCTCCCTCTTTTCCAAATGTGACAGTGTTTGCTCTAAGTACTCGTGGCTTTGACTGGATACTCATTTTGCTGGTCTAGCAGCCGGCAGCAGACCCTGCTGGGTTTTCCAGTTTGTTACCTGCACAGAGCAGCAGAAATCCTCCCCAAAGGGCCACTGGTTTAGTCCAGCCCTGGGGAGTCCCCAGAGCAGAAGGCTGAGTGATGGGATATACCCTCGGGCAGTGCTGTCGTCCCAGCTCAGGTGGGAAGGCAGGCAGCATGCAAGGTGCTGTGGGGCAGCCTGCCACTGGGGCCACCATGATGGGCGTGTTCTAATTAATTTGGAGCTCAAGGATGTGTTTTGTCTTGTCCGACTGCAGACAGTTAGCAGCTTCTTGTCCAAGCTTCCCTGCAGCTAGGGAAGATAAACAGGCACAGGCAGACAATCCATCATTTCAGAGAAGGAGGAGACCCAGCCTGGAGTTGTTTGGTGGTCCCTCATCTGCAGAAGAAGCCAGGATGTCCCACTTGGCCTTAGATGAAGAGCTGTGAGCTCCCTGTGGTTAGGGGTGGGGACACCCTCCGAGGTGACAGAGCCACCCCTGTAGTCCCTCACTGGGAAGCAGGCTCCTTCACCAGCAGCTCATACCCCTCTCCTTGTCCTCTCCGGAGCTGGTCAGCCTCCAGGAGGAGCAGAGCAGCATGGCTAGCTGCACCCTTGGCTCCGGCTACCTCTTCCCACCAGGGAGCAGCTCACAGCCAGTTGTCCTCTAGGAACTGGCCCAGGCTCCCCCGCTCATTTCACAAGGATTCGTGGCCAAACGATTTCACAAGGTTTATCCAAACACACACACGTGGGGTTTTCCTGTGCTGCAGGAGTTAAACCCCAGAGCTGTGAAAACAGGCTTGCATTCTCACTGGACAGAGAGCCCCTCCTGGGGTCGAGCTCACTGGGAACAGCCACCTCTTGTAGGAGAAGATGGGAAGCAGGAGGGGATACAGCCTCAGCTCTTGTGTGACTCATGAGGAGCAGCTCCCACGCTCATCGGCAAGGGGGCTGGCAAACCCAGGCCTCCTCATTGCTCCTAACAGCCCCAGGGCTGGTCTCATGAGCATTGTTCCTGCCCCCTGCAGCATCGGGAAGCATGTGGAGTCGTGCTCTATGTCTGTTGTGTTTTATGAGGCTTTCTTATGCCCCTACTCAAAAGCCCTGGGTACTCCACATGTGGGAGAGCCATGAGAAGATGTCCCCCTGAGGGAACAGCGAGGAAGGGAGTAGATAAGCCCAGGCAGCAGGAACATACCCCTGAGGCACCCCAGCTCAGTTCAATGGCTGCGCTGAGCATCCCAGCTGAAGGTTTCAGTCTCATCTGTGCCTTTAATAAGGTCCCATAGGACTTTATGGACCATCGGGCCAGTGGGAGCAAAGTCCGCAGCTGGTGAAGGGAAGGAAACAGCAAGTTGGAGTGCATCAGTATGGTCTTTTTGAGAGGCTCAGCTTGGTATTGGCAGGGGTAGCTAAATCTAAGATCTATTTTTGTGAAGTGGCAGCATGCTGCTCCTCTGCTTGCAAGCACAGCGTGCATTCTGGGGTCTGGGGTGCAGAGTCTTGCAAGGAGTCTGTGCTCAGGAAGATTTGGAAGGTGGTTAAGAAAGTCTGCGGCCTTTGTGCATTGATGGAAACTATCCAGCCTGGAGGGAAAGCACATGTCTCCAGTGACTGTCTGGCAAGTTGAGTGCATTGTATTGGTCGTCTCTGTCCAGTTCTTGGTGGAAAGTGGATGCGTAGCCATGAAACAGTCCTTGTCTCTTAATGCTGCCGTTTTATCTGGCCCAAAAAAATCTTTCCTTTGCTGTCAGCTCCACAGGGACACTGCAGAGGCTGGGGTGGAAACTCAGAGTGCTGCCAGCAGTGCTGCCTGCACTTCTTCCATGTTTGTGGAGCTCTGTTGACCAGTTTGTAACTGCTGGGAGAAAATGCCACCACCTTGTAGTAATTCCCATGCACTGAAAACACTTCTCAGCTGTCGGGGCTGTAGGGTCTGCAGCACCACGCTGGGCACATGGGTACAGGGAGCGGGGGCGTGTGGGAGCCAAGGCAGGGAATGGCCCAGGAGCCCTCCTCACCAGCCTGTGCCTTGCTCAGCACCATCCTCTGCAGACTGAGCACCGTGTGATGCAGAATGAGGGTATTTCTGTCTGGATCCCCAGGCTTGGTGAGCAAGGGCTGGATCTGGGCAGGATGTGGGGACTCAACCCTTCCCGCTGCAAGAAGGGGGCGAGTTAATGCAGAGCCTCTCTGAAACGGGTGATTGAAGCTGAAGGCAGCATCCCTGTGGCACAGTTGTTCTCCAGGGAAGCAAGCTGTTACCAGGCTGGCTCTGGATTTCAGTTGCTTCACTCTTGCATTTGTGAATATTTTTAAGTTTTTAAACAAGTTTCTTCTTGTTCCAGGAAAAAAAAGCACAGGATGGCACGAACTCACAGTGATCTCAGACTCACTTTTATCTGAGCTGCTGTTCTCTTGTTCCCTCTTTTGCTGCCAGTCATGTCACTGGTGAAGTAGCTAATCCTTTGGGCCTGTGACAGAACCTCCCTCATGCTGCCAAGGAGAGCAGTGCTTCTCCCTGCTCTGCTTGCTAATCCCCAGCACCCAAAACATGCTCCTGAAGCTCTGCAGAGGTGGCGTGTGTTGCTCTGCTTGCTGTGCTCTGACCACAGCAGCAGCGCTGTGTAAGGAAAAACTTGCTTTTTCATGAGTCTTGGACTCAGATGGGTGCATTGCTCTTGACTCTTCAGTTGTACAAACCATGCAGGCGCTTCAGAGCAAGTGCTGCTGACTGACGGTGTGCTCCCTTTGCCTTGCAGCTGTCCTCCATTGTCGAGATGCTGGAAAGTGCCTTTTATGGCTTAGACCTTCTGAAGCTGCACTCGGTCACAACCAAGCTGGTGGGTCGGGTGGAAAAGCTCGAGGAGGTAAGATGAGTCCTGCTCTCTCCTTTGAGGCTGTTGCCTTCAGTAGGACTTGCCTCAAGTCAAGTTCTTGGCACCTTTAGTGCATTCAGAGCCTTGTTTCTTTTGGAAGAAATGTTAATTAACTATTAGGCTGAAACTAAACTTGACCAGATGAGGCTGTTCAGACCAGACCAGACTCTTCTGTGTTCCTCACGGGCAGTGCCCAGTGCTTCATCACTCCGTTAACCTCCCCTGATCCTCTCCAGTGTCCCCCCATCCCCTGTGGCTCAAACTGGGTGTAGGATCCCAGCTGCGGCCTCATAGGAACCAGTATCCCTTCGTGGTGAGACAGGCCCGGTGTTAAGTTTTCCCTCTTCCAAGTTTTACGTCTGTGCTGGTGTGATACTTGCTCTGAAGTGGCTGCTTTCGTGCTATTTGATGTGGGCGCTAGAGGTTCAGGGCTGGTGTTGGGATACGCTCACCAGGACTGCTGGTAGCCAAGGAGGTCAGATTACTTAAGGACCAAGTTACATCTTGGCCTGTGTTAAGAAAGAGCTGAACCCTCACACTCCAAAAAAGATGCATAAAGTACCTTCCTTTTCTTTTCTTCTTTTCTTTGTTTTTTTTCAGAGCAGACTTCCAGTGAAATACTTTTCACTCCCATGCAGCTTAATATTTCTTTGGCTAGCACAGCATAGGGTTTGCAGTGTGTTAAGGCTGTGCTCAGCTATGTAGCAACAGGTTGCCAGATTAAATACTGGAGTTTTCTCCCGTGGTCCATATCTGGGACAGTAATTCCACATTCTTGTCAGAGTGGAGCAGTCCTGTTTGTCTGCAGCCAGGAGCCAAAAGGCAATGATTTATAAAGCCAAAATTCCGCTTGCAAAGTGTTTCGGGAAGGCACGGCGTGCTTCATCCTGGGGTCAGGAAGGAGCCAGCCGAGAGGAGCGTGTTTGCCTGGAGGGGTCTGTGTTTCCAAGCACAGCGATTGACCCAGAAGGCGAAAAAGGGTTTTGAGGTCTAAAACTAACAAAGCACCAATGTTTTTGTTTGCAATCCCACCCTATTCCTGTGGTTTAGCGTATTCTCCAGTTGTTTCTTGGGTTCCTAATTAGGGGAGAGGAGTGAGGGAACTGGGAGCTGTGCTGCCAGCCCTGTGATGCACATCCCCATTGGGGAGCTTCACCCCTGTGACACTGGTGGCCACAGATCTGGTGGTAGAGTGAGACCTGTCCCATGGCGCGGTGAGCTGGTCTCCCCCAGAGCAGGGGATAGGAAGGGCCTCATAGGGACAGATTGACGGTCTATTGCTATTTAACATCCACAGTTAGCTGGATTAGGGACGATGAAGGGAACAGGCCTTTTTCGGTATCATTTGTGGATCTATGGTCCCGAATTTGTCTCCCCTGAAACCAGCTGACTGCACTCTTCTTTGGCACCAAAGTGGCCCTGTGTACCAGCCAGCTCCTGCACAGGGGTTCAGTGCAAGCATTGCTGGTGGCAGTTGTATGTCTAAGCACATCAGGATGACCTTGCAGCATGACTACTCTGCTTGCAGCCTATTGCAGCGGCGCAGACAGGCAGGAAGCTTGGTCTGGCTGATGTAGTTTGGCCAGAGAGGGAGCAATGAAGGTGTAGGAGGGGGGAATCCACAGATTTGGGTCTTTAATTTCCCAGAAGTAGGACAGTGGGAGCATGTAACAAGCAGTTGAAGCTGCCTGCAGGCACTCGGATGGGATGGAGCAGGACAAGAGAGGTTGATGGAGAATCATCATCTGGTACACAGAGATTCCCCTGATGCTGCTGTTGCAGGGCAGAGCTGATGCAAGCAGCACAGGCAACAGGTGTGAAATGCCTCCTGCTGCTGGCTTAGCATGTAAATTCCTGTTGGGAAGATGAGGATCACACCCTGCGTTGACCGCGGGATCCGATATGGACAGCTGAGATGCTGAACAAGAGCCTGGCATGGCTTTAAAGCATCGGCCTCCCAGGTGGGTGTGCTTTTGGCAGCTGCTCCCCAGAAAGCAGCTGAGCAGCTTCAAGCAGCATCACAGGCCAGGCTTTGGTGGTGCCTCCCCACTCAAGGGGAGACAGATTTTATTCCTAAACAAGTCATAACCCAAGCATTACACAGAATAAGTGATAAGGGCACAGGGCTGTCAGAATCAGTCATCCTCTCAAGGGGAGGATGTTATCAAAGCTGCTTCTGCTCCTGTGCTGCTCCTAGGAGAGCATCATGAAATCCTCTGGTCCTTTTCTTACTACAGCAAAATGCTTGCTGAGAAGCCCCTGTGTTGTTGGACTCAGCCTCAAAAATTGCATGATAAATGTGTGTCTCACAGTTCCTGGGTAAAGACTGGTAATTCAGGTGCCCATGGAGGGAGATTGGGGGTTAACTGAGCTCAGGATGGTGGTGTTGCAGAGATGAGAAGTTATTGCAAGTTGTCTGCAGTATAACAAGGCGTTTTACACAAATGGTGTCAGTAAAGGGAAGGAACCCTCAATACTGGTTCCAAAGAGCTAGAGCCTTCTCTAGGGAGGCAGCTTCTCTGCTTTGTCTTTAGCTTGCAGCTGTTGCATCAGCTGGTGATGTTGAGGTTGCAGATGGAGGTCATGGTGGGGTTTAGGAGAAATTAATGGTGGAACAGATTGATAATGAAGAGCTGGGGGAACCACCCTCAGTCTCTGTGCAAAAATGCTGTGATTGATGTGCCATCTATTCAAAGCAGTATAATACCAAGGAGTGATGAGCAGAGACTGCAGCAACCTCTTAGATACCAGGTATGCCTATGGTTGGAGACTGAGAAGGGCAAAAGTTTTGTCTGCCCTTGGCTGCCTGATGGGCTGCAGCCAGCCCCCAGCTCCCTCCTGGTCCCAGGACAGCTCTCTGAGGGTCCATGGCTCTCCTCTCCTCCCCACATTCTCCCTCTCTTCGTGAGAGTGGATGGTGGTGGGGAGGAGCAATCCCCGAGTGTGGCACTGAGCGGGCAAGCAGTGGTGCAGGACTGGGAGAGGAGAAACCAGACAAGTGGGATGCGGACCTCAAGGATTTGCCTCGGGAGGCAGCAGGCAGTCAGGATGGGATCCTGCTAGGAAAGTGGGATTAAAAAATGGGAGATTAACCTGCTGCCATAGGCAAAGGAGTCAAGGCTAGGACTTTAAATGCTTTAGCCTGTCTTTTCCTCTTCCTTCTATAAGCCAGTGAACATGGCTGAAGATCGGCATTGAAGAGCCTAGAGGCTACTCTCTTGCTCCATGGGGCATTATGGGAAAGGGTGGATCTGTGATGTGCACACCAGGGATGGGGTTTCTGGATCCTACTGGGATCAGGGGCACCTTGTTAGCAGCTGAAGCATCCAGCTCCAAGGAGAAGCCCAGCTGTGAGCCCAGAATGGGAGCATGGAGCTCACTGGCTCCTGGGCTGCATTCTGGGAGACCGTGGACCCTCCCTTGTCTTTACATGGGGTAAAGTCTCCTCTCTTGCTTTTCTAGGGCATGTCCAGGAACATCACACAGCAAGGCCACCGCGCAGGAGCCAGTGTGGAGGAGGGTCTGCAGGATCCCCACCGCAGGGACCGGGAGAACTGCTCCAGCCTCCTCACCAACAGCCTCGCTGACATCGAGGGCTCGCTGCAGCGGGACGCCGAGGCTGCCTACATTCATGCAGAGGTAGGACCGCCCAGGCGGGGTGCACGGCTTCGAGACCGCTGCTGCAGAGCGAGCCAGCCCTGAGGCTGTCTCTGGATGTGGCCCCTGGCCCAGGGTTATTTTCTCCTTGGCTCAGCTGACCCCATTTCCGTGCCTCCGGCTCCAGCCCGCTCGTCGCGGCTGCCGCCGGGATGTAGGAGGGAGCAGGAGCGGGCAGCTCCGCGGGCCGCCCCCCTTCCCCTGGGGCTGCTGGTGTGCGAGGTCAGCGGCGTTGCTGCTTGGAAAGCATGATGTCATTGCGGGCGGCTGGGGAGCGCTGGGAAGTTCGGAGCCTTTGACTAGCAGGGCCTGGGGTTCGGTGCAGGGCAGCCTGTTGCCCTCCATCCCTCCCTGGCCATCACCCCTCCCCAGCTAGCCCCTGCTCCTGGCGGGCTCCAGGCAGAGCCTCCAGCATCTCACTGACTCCAGCCCCAGACTGTGGGGATCCCTGTGGGGACTGCCCAGTGCAGGGGCATTCTGTGCTGGGACAGTGGTTTCTGTGCAGCCCCAGAGAGGGGTATGTTGGGAAAAGGCCTGCCCAGGGTGTCCTGACCCCCTTGCTGTTTTCCTTTGCTGCTCTGATCCATGCTGGGTGGCTGCTGGAGCGTCCTGCCTTCACCCCAGGATCTCCTCTGCAGGGCAGAAGGAGGTGTCTGGGGATGAGGTGTCTGTTGCTGCATCATTTACAGCTCAAAGAGGGGTGTTCAGCTCCAGGGAGTGAGAGCAGCCTGCACATGGCCCCTGTGGGTCCTACACAGGGGGATGCTCCCCAAGCCCTTGCGAGGAGAATGGGCTCCCACTGTACACTGTGGGGCACTGACCCTGATGGGCTGTGCGCTCTGCTCCAGGCAGAGCTCTGTGTCCAGCAGCGCTCCCAGCACCTTTCCCCTGCTCTCCAGGCCATACCTGGAGCATGGGCTCTGCTGCCCGCTGGAGAGGAGCCAGCCCAGGCCAGGCAGGAGAGGGAAGTGTGGGGCTTTTATTACCTCAGGTGACCTCATTTCCCAATGTTCCTCTTTTCTCACTGTTAATTGCAGCAGGGCTGTGAAGGAGCCCTGTGCCTGTCTGCTCAGCCAAATGGGCACCGCTTCAACCTCTCAGCTGTCTTTCCGATTTCCTTTAATGAGATGAAATCCTTCAGGCATGAGCTGTGGGAGCTGGTGGCTGCCTCAGTGCAGAGCTCCCGCTTCCTGCCCTGGCTGGTGAGGTCCTGCTCCCTGCCCTGGGGATGGTTCCTGGTCCCTGCCTGTCAGGACCTTCAGCCTCTGCTCTGCCAAAGCTCAGTGCACACTGCACGCTCTCCATGGATCAGGTGCTGACAGTGTAGGGGGTGGATGTAGGAGCAGTTGCAATGAGGGCTGTGCTCTGCAAATGCTGCCCCAGGGTCCCCCCACCCTGCCCTCACATCCTGCATCCCACAGCCTGTGCCTTACTGAGCACCAGGTCCCAGTTTTGCAGGGTGGCACCAATGTCATGCAGAGGCAATGCTGGTCTGCCCCCCCTGCTGCCTCCTGGAGGGTTTCCCACAGTGGAGGAAGGACTGAAGATGACTCTGAGAAGGGAGGGAGGGCAGTGTCCTACCCAATGCTCTGCCTGCCAGCCTGACCTGCGCCATCTGCCAAAACATGGCTATTCTGGCTCATCCACTAACAACCTCCTGTGTCTCTTCCAGGGAAAATATGAAGAAAGATTCCTGAAAGAGGAAACCATATCCCAGCAGATCAACTCTGTTGAGTCCCTGCCGGAGCTGCACCTCTCTCCGGAGGATGAGAAGCCCGAGCAGCTCTTGCAGAGGAAGCTACGTGTGAGGAGCCGACCTCCTTCCAAGCCCACCATTGTCCGAGGGGTCACCTACTACAAAGCCCAGTCCACTGAGTCAGAAAACGACATCGAGGAGCAACGTGAGTTGGGTTTGCAGCCACGTCCAGTAGGATGGTTGCATCCTGCAGCAAAACCAGTGTCCACTCCTGAGTCCTGCCTCATCCCCTGGGAGGCACATGGGGTCACCATAGGAGGAGGGTTTGGAGGTGGGATGACTGGTACCTCACCCCTGTGCAGCCTTTGAGCCCTGCATGGGGGACCACTACAGCACTGTTATTCCATGGAAAATCCCTGGTAGCTAAGGAAATAGATCACTGCTTTAGTTTAACATACCCAGCACCAACACCTTTCCAAAAGTAAATGCAAGTTTATTACACATTAGTCCTGCAAATGTGCCTGCCCGATGGCATCCAGGGAGGTTTGTGCAGTGGTCAGGGTGCTGGAAGGCAGCTCAGAGCTGCTGCTGGCTGCCTGGCAGCTCAGCAGGGTGCTGCTCACTGCCCTGGCCATGGTGAGAGCAGGGGCTGAGTCCCCCGGGGACCAGCAGCATGGGCAAAAAGCCAAGTGTCTTTTCTCTGCAAAGCTGGCTCAGCAGCAAGGCTGGCAGCACAGCCGTGTGTGGTTCATGAGGTCCCTGAGACGGGGAGCAGCAGAGGGTGCCTGCGATGGCTGGGGAGCTCAAGTGGTCCCTGTGCCCTGGGTGAGGCACCTGCTTTGGCAGCCTGGGTTAGGAAGGTGGGATCTGGCTGGGTGCTGCAGTTGTGTCTCTGTCCTGTCCCAGGCAGCATGGAGCCCCTGCTCCATCTCTGGGAACTCGCAGACTGAATCGCTCTCCACCACCTCCTGCTCTGCCCAGCCGGAGGTGGTGGATGTGGCTGTGATGGGGTCTCACTGATCATCAGCCTCTGCAGATCACACAGCCCTTCTCCAGCTGGAAATTAAGAGGGAAACCAGATGGATTTAGTACAACCTGGAGAAGTGGGCAGAGGAGCAAGAGCAGTGGGGTGGGCGCCGAGGGGCTGTACGAGGCTGTACAGGGCTTACTCCGGCTCTCTGTGGGGCTGACGCCCATGCCTGTATTTGCCAGCGGACGAGTTGTTCAGTGGGGACAACACGGTGGACCTGCTGATCGAGGACCAGCTCCTACGGCCCAGCAGCAGGGTGGGCGAGGACGCCAGGAAGCCCGCCCCAGTGGGATGGCCACCCACCCCTGGCAGCAACCCTACCACCCCGCCAGCCGTCGACACCGCCACGATGGCCACAGTGCCTCTGTCCCCTGCCGTGTCCACAGAGCCCACGCTGGATGCCACCCCGGAGACCATGAGCGCCCTGCCGGGGCTGGTGGAAGAGGAAACTCCACAGCTACTGGCAGCCTTGGCCAGCACAGTGATGGCCACAGCCACAGAAAGCCCATCTGCAGCCACCACTGCTGTCCCCAGCCCTGCCGTGGCCACCACCACTGGCAGCTCAAGGGACATGGGGATGAGCCCTGCCCCAGAGAGCAGCCCGGGAGTCTGGGGACCGGCAAGCACCCCTCCGACACCAATCAGTCCCACCATTCCTGCCACTCCAAAGCAAGCGCTGGAGGAGGAGGACATCAGGAACATCATTGGTGAGTGCCTGCACTGATCCAGCTGCGCGCACGGGGGCTGACTTGTGCCCACAGCGTGTTCTGCTAAGCACAGCACACCTGAATTCGGTCACGGGTGGGAGGTGCCATGGAGATGGTGGCTGGACAGCACTTTACTGCGGTGCCAGGTTTACTTGCTTGTTAATTCTGGAACCTACTGCAGTCTCCTCTCAGCTTGAGGGGCCAGGCAGGGAAGAAAGAGGCCTCCCTGGAGATGGACCCAAGACAGGCAGCAGCCTCAGCTGGGGCAGGAACATGGCTGAGGCTGTTGGGAACTGTTTGCAGGATCTGGCCAGTGCTGCTGGGCCTCATAAGGCTGAGCCCAGGCTGAGGCAGTGGGGGTACCTGCTGGGTGGGCAAAGGGCTGGAGGAGGGTGATGTCTGCAGAACCCCAGCAGGAGCAGGGAGAGCATGGCTGCACTGCCTCTGGCCTCGTGAGCTTTTCTCTGCCTGCACAGGGCGCTGCAAGGACACGCTATCCACCATTTCGGGGCCTACCACCCAGAACACCTATGGGCGCAATGAGGGTGCCTGGATGAAGGACCCCCTGGCCCAGGAGGAGCGTATCTACGTCACCAACTACTACTATGGGAACACGCTGGTGGAGTTCAGGAACCTCGACAACTTCAAGCAAGGTGGGTTTGTACCATCCCCAATGCTGCTTGACTGGTCCGAGCAGTGTCCCTGTTCCTGGGATGCTGCACCATGGGGGTTTGTCTGGCAGGGACCCTCCCCTCTTGGGTGCTGGCACCCGGTGTGTGGAGTTCAGAGCACAGGGCAGGTCAGGCTGCCCCTTGTCACCCTGGATTTGCCTGTCACTACACCAGGCGGCTGCTGGTGGCTGGGGAGGGAGTGCAGCAGGGCTGTGGGCAAAGGGTGCTGCTGATAGGGCCACCAACCCCAAAGCAAAGGGTCTCACAAGCAAGGTGTCTCTGCCGCACAGGTCGCTGGAGCAACTCCTACAAGCTCCCATACAGCTGGATTGGGACGGGGCACGTTGTCTACAATGGCTCCTTCTACTACAACCGGGCCTTCACGCGCAACATCATCAAATACGACCTGAAGCAGCGGTATGTGGCTGCCTGGGCCATGCTGCATGATGTGGCCTATGAGGAGTCTACTCCGTGGCGGTGGCGAGGCCACTCGGATGTGGACTTTGCTGTGGATGAGAATGGCCTGTGGGTCATCTACCCAGCCATCAGCTATGAGGGCTTCAACCAAGAGGTGATTGTGCTGAGCAAGCTGAACGCAGCCGACCTCAGCACCCAGAAGGAGACCACGTGGCGGACGGGGCTGCGGAAGAACTTCTATGGGAACTGCTTTGTCATCTGTGGGGTCCTGTACGCGGTCGACAGCTACAACAAGAGGAATGCCAACATCTCCTATGCCTTTGACACGCACACCAACACGCAGATCATCCCCCGGCTGCTCTTTGAGAACGAGTACGCCTACACCACACAGATAGACTATAACCCCAAGGACCGCCTGCTCTACGCCTGGGACAATGGGCACCAAGTCACCTACCATGTCATCTTTGCCTACTGAGACCCCCCGGCACAGTGGGGCACTGCGAGCCAGGGGCCACCAGCACCTTTTGTTACTATTTTTATTGTTATTATTGTTATTTTGTACAAATCAAAGAGTAAATGATGGATTTTTAAGCTGTTTTTTATGGCGGATTGTAGATCGATCCCCAGGCCAGAACCACCCCTTTTCTCTTTGCTGTAACCTTGCTTCTGGCTTTCCTTCCTGCAGGGAGGTCTTCCTTCAGGAGAGCAGACCCAGCTCTCCTGCCTGGGAGAAGAGGTGGCCTGGATGCGGTCCACATCAGAGGTTTCGTCTAACAATGCTCACCAAGAGACCCACAACCAGTGCAAAGGTGGCCTTCCTGCTGCAGGCACCAGGTCCCAGTGGGATGCTGATGTCTGCCTGTCCTTGTGGAGGACGTGCATGTCCCATGGGACTGTCCTGTCTCCTGTGACCATCTTCCCAGCCGACGGTCAGCAGGCCCTTTGGCGAGCCTGCTGTACAACGGGGCTGCGAGTGCAGCTCCAGCAGCCCCTGGTGCTGGCACTTAGGCCGAGGACTGTCCCCTCCAGCCTGGGCTCTGCCC
Organism: Coracopsis vasa; assembly: GCA_026283785.1. NCBI lineage: Eukaryota > Metazoa > Chordata > Aves > Psittaciformes > Psittacidae > Coracopsis > Coracopsis vasa. Next base: position 13,986 of record JANHGB010044347.1, read on the forward strand.
TTTGCAACCTGCTCTGGGGGGCCGGGTGCACCCTGAGCCCTGACTTGCATCTGGAGTGAGCTGGCGGTGCGGAAGGCGACACTGTAAATACGTGTAGATGGCTTTTGTTTGTTCATTTTGTAACCCAAAGTAGCCCCCATTGCTGGTTGTTGGGCAAAGGCTTTGCTCGGCCAGGCGCTGGGCTGCCTGGGTGGGGAGCTGCGTGTCTGGGGGAGCCCTGGCTCCCCATGCCCCTGCTGCTCCATCTCCCATGTGCCCTCTCACTGCCATGCTCGCCCTGGTCCTGGCTGCTGGCCATCAGGAGCCCCTGCCCTTCTGCCCAGCAGCATCTTGTATTTACCTGCTGTCAACAATAAAACATCCAGTACCTTTGCAGCTGTCTGGGGCTTTCTTTGGGTCCTGTTCACCCTCTGGGTGCATGGAAATGCATGGGGGGTGGTGGTTTTGGTTGTTTGGGGGAATGCCCATTTACACATAAAGAGGGTC
>JANHGB010044348.1:0-13989 GCA_026283785.1 Coracopsis vasa
GCCTTGAACACTGCCAGGGATGGGGCAGCCACAGCTTCTCTGGGCACCCTGTGCCAGTGCCTCAGCACCCTCACAGTTAAGAACTTCTTCTTATATCTAACCTGAACTTCCCCTGTTTAAGTTTGAACCCATCACCCCTTGTCCTATCAAGAACAGATATAGATACCTATAGATATTTTTCTATAGGTACAGGTAGATATCTCTCCTGACTTGTCCCTGCTAGTTGAGGGGTTACAAGTCTTTTGGGGAAATAAGATAGCATCCTGCTGTAATACTTTATTCAGCTTTATTTCTTTTCTCCTGTAAAAGCCATATTGTGCCTCTTTTCATCTCTGACCTGACAGAACCAGTTTCTGTTTCTGATGCCATTAACCCCTCTGGAAGGCAGTCACAGAGGTCCAGTCCCTGCAGGTCAGCCTTGGAGAAACCATGCTGTACGCTCTGGGTGCATCTCTGTCTTTATGTGCCGACATCCTGGGGTGGAGGCAGACACAAACAGCATGGCAGGAAATGCTTTCTTCTAAACAATCCCAGCCCAACATCAGCCTCCAGGAGGCTGGGAGGTTGTGTGACACCATCTGCAAATGCTGTTCTGCCTCCTTTGCTGTCCTTGATGGTTCTTGCAGGCTTTGGAGAGCAGAGGAGCTGCCCTCTTACAACATATGTGAAGTGCTGATCTGCCACAAGGCTGGCAGATGGAGCAGTGCTGTGTTCCCTGCTGTTTCTGAAAGAAGCCCTGAAGGTGCAGCTCCACATCCAGATGTTGGAGCCAGGCTGCTCAGCAGCCTCATTTTGAGCTCTTTACCCTCCCTGGTGTATGGAAAGTAAAATACAGTCCCTGTGGACAAGGCTATAAGGTACACCTTAGAGGATTTCAGCCTCTGGAGATGAAAAGGCGCAGCCAAAATGACCCTTATCCAAGGGCTGCCCTTCTTAATTTAGCTACCAAGTGAGACCAATCCACTGAGGCTGGCTCTGGAGTTGCTGATGTAGAAATCCATGTGTGCTTGAGGGATCCATCACAAAACAACAGCTTCCCTTGGCAGAGAGTAAGTACTTCACCCAAAAATGCCTTCAGCACAGTAGCAACACACAGGGCAATGCAGTAGCTAAATGCGCTTTGCCTGGGGCAGGAAAGCAGGGAAAGTGTCCGTGCCAATGGCTTATTCATGACTGGCAGACCAAGCTTCAGCAAGCATGAGCACCAGCATGTACTGGTGTATCCCCCAGATCTATAGCACCAGACTTGTGCAGCTTGTGACACTGTAAATGCCACCTTTAGGTGTTAGGCTTTGATTGACACCTTATAAAAAGGCTATTTCTCTAAGAAGAGCCTCCTGGTAATGCACATGAAACCTCTTACACATGCATGGATACATATATAAATGAATATAGTTGTATATGTAAAAATACATATATGTAAAAACGTATTTTTATGCATGCAAAAATACATGTATGTATTTCTACATAAATATATATGCGCACACATACATATGCTATATATACATAGATACACATTTATTTATGTATAGAGGTTTGTGTGTCTGACCAAGGTGCAGAATTTTCTCCATGCTGCTGGGACACAGACTGTGGTGCTCATATGCCATGGGCATTAGCTAGGATGGGTAGAACAGCACCTTATTTCACCAGACAAATATCAGCAATCCAAGTCACCCACAGCTTAATCCTCTGCAAATAAAGACTGACCTGTTTTCAGCCTCCTCTGAGCAGGGATGGGAGGAGCATTTCGAGGTGACCTTCTGCTGCCAGCAGCAGTCTTAGTTCTCTACTCTGTGTTGAACCTCAAACCATCCCCTGTAAAGCTGGTGAGGATGCTCCTATCATTCCTACACCTAGTATTTGCATGCCATGGGAAAGGTAACAGAGAGTAGGACAAACAGATTAATTTCTTTTTTCTCTTGTGGGAAACCCTGCTGAATTCAACGAGGTTTTTTTGTATGAGTGCAATTCTTTGGGTCAGGCCCAGCCAGCCTTGTAGTGAAAACACTGGGACTAAATACATGCTCAGCAATTGAGCAAAGATGGAACGGATTTTGTGCTGCTTGGCTTCAAATTATAATGACTGATTATTTCTAGTGCCTTTGCGTGTTTGCTTTCAATTGGATTGACATCATAAAGGCTTATTTACTTTTTCTCAAAAGTCTGTTTTCATTTGCCTTTCACTTCTCATTTGCAGTTTTTACAGGGTTGTGTTTAGGCTCCTCATCTGTCTCTGACACATAACGATCCTCAGCAATTCTCCCTGCTCTTTGCCCTAAGTTGTTGGCTATCCGTAAAACAGCTCATTTGGGATAAGCTCTGGAAATTGCCGTACTACTCTCCAATAGGAAAGCCCTAGAGGCAAGATCAGAGAGAGGCCTGAGTGGAAGAACATTGCTGAATAACCTGGTGTCAGTCTGCATCAATCCATCAGTGCAAAATAAAACTAATGGAAGAGATGCAAATTTGTGCTCCGAGGTTCAGCCATGCAATTTGTCATCCATATGAGAGCTTGGTCCAGGACAAGCTTCTCAGTTAATTCATACCTTGCTGCTGAATATTAACCTGAGCTCTCAGTGGGGTGATTGGCCCCTGCTCTCCTTTTCACACACCTGAGCTCACTGGCACTGTCATTCTGCCTTAGCTGGCACAGCAGGATGTATGCTTTAAAGATTGGGAATGGCTGTTATATATGCCTGTAGATTACTTGCTAATGCAGCAAGTGTGGAAAGAGAACCATGAGTGCTGATGGACCTCCAGCCTATCCTTGCACCTTCAAAGGGTCAGTAGAAATTTCCTGGGAAAGAATGGCAGAAGGGACTGCAGAGCAGCTCACTTTACTATAGCACCAGAGCTCATGGGACAACTTCCCAGCTCCTTGCTTCACCCTGTCCCTTCACCAGCAGCAGCATTTTTCCTGAAGCCTCCCAAGAATATGTGTGAACCTGTTGCTTCATCACCAGCATGCCGCCACTATGAAAATGGACTAAGGATCTATCTAATAGTGACATAACGTGACAGAGCAGCACAGAAACCACAGACAAACTCTGTATCCTATAGGCACTGCTGTAGATTTCAGTGTGTGGAGGTGGTGTTTGTGAAAGGCACAGTACAAAGGACTTCAAAACTGTTCAAGCTGGTATTTTTCAGGTGCATGTCAAGATCTAAGCACCCAGGATTTCTTTCTAACAGCCCCAAAAGGCTTCCTTATAAAGAGAAATATGGAGTCCCTATTGCCTGAGACACTGAAGTCAGAGTTAAGAAGGAAAAAGGAGCAAAGTAACACTGACAGCCATGTAGGGAGTATGCATTGATCCACTTGAACTGCCTTTCTCCAGGTTTTGGGATCCCAAGAGTCCCACGTAAGAGCTCCCAGGTAAGAGCTCCCATGTGTCAAGGGAGATGTTGGTTTCTACACTCTTTTTGCAGTCAAGAAATGGGTGTAATAGTTTACAAGTCACCTCCAGGGTAATTTTGGGACTCTTAAGAAACTGAGCAAGTCTGCATCAGCTAGCAGGGGCAGGTAAAAGATGAAGACTGAGAACTGTTTGCTTTCTAACTTGCTTCTGAAGCCCTTGTAAATGTAAACATAGGTCAAAATCCATTGAGACGAGAAAAAAAAACCTCATGAAGTCCATGTATTTTCCTTGCTTTGTTGCCAGCAGCTAAGTAGGTTAGCATGGCTTACATTGGTGTCCATGCTTAAGAAGTGAGCAGGGAAAGGAAGGAAAACCTCATACAGTGTGACACCTGCAGTTCATAAGCTTGTTTATTGATCTGGATGAAAGACAGCAGCCAGTCCAAAGACTACAAATGGAGCCTACATCAGCGGCTGTCCATCCCAGTGCTCCACATTTAGCCACATTTAGTCACACTCTTCCCTTGCAGACTGCTTCCCTTGTGCTGCAGCATTGAAATTGCCCTGCTCATTCCAGCACTTTATCAGTGCTGATGGAGCCTTTGGATTTGGTAGTGGGTTTTGTATGTGTCATCAGAAACAAGGTTGGCAGCAGAATTCCTGTCTCACAGCCTGCTTATCCTCACAGTATCTAGTTATTTACCAAGACAGAGGTCAATCTGTTATATGCAGATCCAAAACTATTCTGATCTTTTCTATACTTATACCCAAGTCCCTTTTCTGAGACAGCATAAATTGTCCTATTTCTCCTGCCTCCAGAATGAATTACCCCGATTGCTTGTGCTGTGGTGAACAAGATGCTGTACAAAATGCTGTGGATCAGAGTTGTTAGGATTCAAATGGTTAGCTGAGGAAGTGCACAGCTCATTGCCAGCAGAACCGAAGTCACTCTTTTCTGTGGTGGCTCTACCAGAGTTATAAATTTAGGAGTGGAGATATCCTGTTCAGTTATCTGGTCTTTTTTTGCAGGAAACCCACAGCAGGATGTTTTCCTAACAAAAATATTCTCTTATTTAGTACAACCTCTTCTCAAAAGTGCCTGCATGACAGAATTTGCCAGCTATGTCAAGGTACTAGTGAGGTTTCAGGGGGGCATGATGACCGCTGGGGTTGAGAATCACCATTCAAAGCCTGCTTGTGCAGTGCTTTCTCTGAGGTCTGCCATGGGCTCTTTTGTTTCTCCCTGGAACATCACAGTTGTCAGATCTGCTTTGGAAAATGGGGTGTTCCTATATGGTTTATTTAGGTATGTGAGATATAAGCTGGGTATAATATCAATGGGAAATAAACCGCTTGATAGTAGTGCCATTGACTTTGTTCAAACTCAGGCTGGACCTGCAGGCTGTGCTGAAATGCATCAGCATACCACATCCCAGGTGTGCTCAGCATTTCCACTTCCCATCCAGGCCATGGAGAGTGATGGCTCACAGCGTCTGACGGACCTGAAATCCATTTTTCCTATGCCTTTGCCCACCAGGATCACAATGCATTGAGGACAGTGCTTTCATCGCAGGGAATGTCACTGTTGTGCTAACCTTTGTGACACTGCAGAGACTTTTCCCACAGAAGCAGAGGGGAAAACAAATATGAAGTGTATGACTTACATGGTGATTCAGTTGTGCTGTCCATGCAGACAGGATCACCTTGGCGCCCGCTATTCCTCTCTTTTTAACTGTATTTATGGCAGCTAAGGGGGACGAGGAGAGGAGGATTTGTTTTTAAGCCTGTTTGGTATTGTTTAGCCATCTTATGCTACTCAAACACAGGTGTGTGTGTGCATAGGGGGTTGTGGTAGCTCAGCGCTAGCAGCCAAACTAAACACTGGAATCTGGTGTTGGGACAGTTTATTTTTTCTTCTTCTGTGAAGTGAATTTAGTGCTGGTGAAAAGTTTGCATAGACATCCTGGAGACTGGAGCCCTCTCTTTGTCCTTGTAGCAGTTACATCCAGGTAGGGCAAACCCTCCCCTTCCCCACCTCTGCCAACCTCATCTCTAAGCAGGAGAGATCTTCTGCAGTGATTTTGGATACTGTGGTCCCTTCTATCACTGGCGACCACTGGAAAGGAGGAGATGGAAGGCAAAGGAGATGAGAACTAGGGGCAAGGCAGGATTTACCATTAGCTGCCATGGATTAAGGCTATGCACTGGGAGGCAAACTGGAATTCTGACTGCTGCAGGGAGGAGAGCACAGTTTGATCTTCTCTGGAATCTTTCTCAGCCAACCTTTTGCCTAAGAATCAGAGAAGATCAGCAAAAAGAAATAATAAATCTAGTGAATCAGTATCAAAGCTCGTGATTTAAAGTAGGAAGCATCAGGAAATGCAGAAAAATGTCATATCAGAGATGCTGACTCTCAAGTATGTTGCCATTTATACAATGCTGTTCCTTTCCTGTGATTAGAAGGCCAAGTCGATCTATGAGCATGTTCTATAATGTGTACTGTTTGGTTGGGTTTGTTTGTACAAAATAACAACTCCTGCTTGGTACAAACTGAAACACTTCTTTTTTTAGGAAGAAGTATTTCCTAATTTAGTCATTTAAATTGAAACAAGGGACTAGTTTGACCTTTATTGTCATGCTATTGACACAGCGTTAGAGGAAGCATGCACTGCTATTGAGGGCAATGGAAGCCAGTTTAAAAAATACTAATATGTAACAAAACCAAATGTTCACTCATTTTTTTATGGCACAGGATTCATTTTTTTGAGAAAAAAAAAACAACCAACAACCAACTATTTCCTGCAAGTGAAACATCAAAATGCTGGTATTTCAGGTGAAATGAAAGCTCTGCTTTTATCCTCCCTTTCCTTGACCTAAAATTAAAACAAAATTAGAGGGGGCATGAAATATCCTCCATGTGGCCTAAACCAACCACTAAGGAGGACCTGAGAAGCTCTGTCACTCATTTTTACCCTTGCAAGGAGCCCTCTGTGAGAACAGCAGAAGGATAAAGTAAACCAAATTGAACCTGCTGCTATTCTGTTCAATTCAGTACAATGCACCCTGAAGACACGACCCAGTCCAGGTTAGCTGACTTTAAGCTCAGTTGTACTAGGCAGTATTCATGTTGACTAGTTATGGTAGCTGACTTAGCAACCTCCTCCCTATGCTCCTTCTGTAGTCCATGGAGACTCAGTTTCCTCTAGAAGGCAGCACTGAAGTCTGTAGGGCATTGCTTGCATCTCCTGTTGAAGCAGGGTCTTTCTCACTCTTTGATGCTTTGATGGGAGGCCCAGACGCCATCCTCCCACTGGTTATTAGATGGGGGGACTCCCTCCTACTTGGGTGCTTGGTGGTTTAGTTAGGTACATGCTTAAAGCTTCAATCCAAAACGCTCAGTCTTGTGCCAGATGAAGCCTTTGTCAGGCAGGCAAAGAGTGAGCACCTTGCTTGCTGATGGGGAGGTTTGCTGGGTGGTAGCACCATGGCTGGGAAGGACAGGAGAAGGGAGAGCCCTCCTTCTCCATCCCATAATGCTGGGAGGAGAGATGCTCAGTGGCCATTGCTGGCACTGGAAGCTGGAGGAATTTGTAAGGGGAATGAGTCACAATACCTGACCTAGCAGGAGTAGCACACATGTGTAAAGGAGGTGACATGAGCTGCGGTCATGGAAAAGACTCTGGGGAGGGTGAATGTCTGTGTACACTGAGGTGCTATCCAGTGAGAGTGGAACGAGTTACTGTGACTGTCCTTCTGGTTTATTTTTGTCTAGGGGAAGAGAAGTATTGTCTTTTGTGTGCAGTGTGTTTATAACTCAATTTCCCTTCTGACTGATGCCTTGCTCTGCGCTCTCTTCTCCTCCTCCATCTGGTTTCTATTGTATTTTTAAACGAGGACAGTTTGGCTGTCTGGCAGAACAAGCAGGGTCTGTGTGACACCAGCTGCCTCTTCCAACTCCTAAGCCTCCAGCACAGTTTTAATTATAGAAGTGTCAAGATTGGACACCCCTGACCCACCCCTTTCTGTGCCTGCATGGACACACACACCCCCTGCTATAACCCTCATCCGTGCTCAATATTCCTTCAAGAGAGACCCAGCTCTGTGATTTACGTGTGTAACGCTGATAGAATCCCATTGTAAAGCACATGTTAGAGTCTGTACATCCCCACAATCGGGGTTGATCCCACCCTTTGTTCTGGTTCATCAGGAACCATGTCTGAAATAACCAAACCACCTCAGAAACCCCCTGGAAACGGAAGGGAGCTGCTCACTGCTGCTCTGACCTCAGCTTCCCCCAAGTACCCGAAAGACTCAGCTTTGCAGGAGATCAGAGCTGCTCAGGAATTTCAGGTCCTGCTCAAAGAAAACATTTATTGTGCTCCAGTTTCACACAAGCTCTGCATTTAGGAGCTCACTTTGCAGAAAGCCGATGCAGTCCCTTCACCTCCAGGGATCTGAGGTCAAAGCCGGTGATTTTCAGTTCCAAGTGAAATGTGTCCTATGTGATATTTGGTTTTGACATCACAAAACCGCTGCACATTTTAGTGTATCTGGCTCTGTGTCTCTGTATATGATGAGTGAAGAGTACTGGCAGAGATAGGTAAGAAGCTCAGGGCTGAAAAGCAGGGAAAACTGCAGGGCTGGAGTGAGAGATACTGGCAGAGCTCAGTGCGTATCTGCAGTCTGTAGGTTGTCTCTACTGTGGAGTCTTCACCCACTTTTAAAAATGAGATGAATCTCATACATTTGCGACAGATTATTCCCCTCAGATCCCTTATTTTTGCTTACCAGTCCTCCACAGATGGATCTACCCTTCTCTGCTTCATGTGGAAGAGGTTTATTTACCTGCCTGAGGCCTCTTAACCTAATTTATCCTAAGGAAACTTCAAACTCAGCAAAAAACCCAGTGTGATTTAATAGGTCTTACTTTCAAGAGGTCAAGTCAGTCACAACAAACATCAGTCTATATAGCTTTAGATGGTGTGCTTATTCTTAACATGAAGGTTTCTGTCTTACAAAGGGCGCTCTGGGCATGGACCCCATTTTTATAGCAGCTAGGTACCATTGTATGGACTTTGTCAATATAAAGACTGTTTAATTTTTAAACAAACCTTTTTGTGTGGCTGTCCTGATCAAATAGGTTTCCTGTTCAGTTATATCTTCTTTTCCAAGGCAGCATAGTGCATTTCACCCATTCTCCCACCCAAACAGATCTGAAGTGAACTTGGATCTGCCTAGCTTTCTTTTATGCTGTTTGCATTAGATTTATTCCCAAAGACCCCTACCAAGAAAGAAATCTTAACATGCCATGTGTGCATAGCTCCTGCCATAAAGATGGTACAGCCTGACCACCCAGAATTGAAGAAGAGGCCTGAAGCCATTTGCCTATTTTCTTTATGTATTTGATTTCTAGTACGTATATTCATCATCATATGATCTGAGTTCCCTACTGCAGTTACAGATAATCAGGCCTTTCTCAGAAATAGGAAGGTCCTTTTTCTTGATGTGTCACTTGGGCTTTTCTTGGTAAGATTTTAAGGAAATGCCATACTTTTATTTTGCTCTGTCTCCTTCCACATTATCTAGTCCTCTTAAGAAGTAGCTGTTCTAGGCACTGAAAGGAATGCTTCCCATGTTCCTTCTGGAAGGCACTCATGTGTCTTTTCAGATGTCCTTGAAGAGATGATCATATAGCTCCACGACTGCTGTGGACAAAGCTTTGACTGTGTAGACTTCACCTGTTCTCTTGGTGATTTTGTGGTTTCCCATGAACATTGTTGTTGTAGGCTGGGTCCTGTTAGTCTTAGACCAACAACTTGCGGGTCTTAAAAATCAGCCCAAGGCTTTGGTTGTGACCTAGCATGACTGATGTACCTGCATTATGAGCCCCTGTTCAAAAAAACATAAGGTCAATTTTTCCCTGTTGTTTTGGAGAGGCTGCTTTAACTGAGGATTATGAATCTGTTTGAATCATTCAGGCTCTCAAGTAATCCCTGTCATCTTATGTATCCCTGCCAAAAGAGAAGGGACACATAAGAAGGATCTCTTTACCCCTTGGAAAGAGTCAGGAGCAGAAGGTTAGCACTCCCCTGACTGACTGGGCTCAGTAATAGTGTGTCAATAGGTAGGCACCTGCCTGGGAGCCCTCCTCACCAGGGCCTGTGCCCTGGGCTGCTTAGAAGGGACAAGTCCACTCTTGAGCTGGCTCTGGCCTCAGTGGCATCCATGAGAAATACAATAATGTGCCAGCTGTTTTTTGTTCAGGCTGTCCTTGGAGTGCTGCCTTTGGATGTCACCTCATGAAGCACATGTTAATATGTCAGTGTGATCCTGAACTTCGAGCAGAAGAGCTCAGGGAAGGTCCAGGCAGAGGCATTATCTTTGTGGTGTCACAAAGATGCAGCAATTGCTGTGCCTGGCTTTCCAAATGTATGGCTTAGCCTGTTTTCTTCCATACAGCTTTCCAAATTCACAGAGCAGCAGAGTCAGCATTACAGCAGGGAACTTTAACTATTGCATTTACTGACTTTAGTGCTTATGGCTGTGTGAAGCATTGCATTAAATACACAGTAGTTTCTAGCACCTAATAAGGAAGGGCTCTCTTACTGTTATTGTTACAGCAAGGGTTGTTATAGTTGTGGGGACAGGGAGGCTTGGTCTGACCAAGAGGCAAGGGTTTCCTATACCTATATAATAGGGAAAAAATAAACATACGCTTTGTATCCAGGTCTGGATGTAAATGTTGTGCCTCAGGTTCCTCTCGGCTTTAAGACTGGTTAAGTCTTTGGCTAGTTATGTTGATGAAGTTCATTTGAAGCTAATGTCAGATTTTGTCAGTGTGCAGATCTCATCAATATTTGAACTCTATACCCCCTCTGTGAGGGTTTATGAGCACTAAACTGTGGGTTTGTAGGCTTATATGGAAGTGTGAATGCTTTGAGTTTTATCCAAGCCAATCAGACCTTTTGGCACAATTCAGTGAGGCTGGAACTCTATCTTGGGGAGGGGGGAGGTTCCCAGGACCTCATGCTTTACCTCATGCTTTCAATTAGAATGAAATTACTTCTTTTTCTGGAAGAAAAAGGAAAACTGAGAGACAGAAACCCTACCTTTCTTCTGTCAGGTTTCTGTGACTTCAGGGTTAGTCATCATCACATGCCAATGAGCGTGGCATGGCACATCCGTAGCATATCCTTACTTTGCAAATTGGCTATGGCCAGTCTGTAGGGGTTAGTTTTGGTTTGCCCTGTATTTCTCCCATTGCAGAGACCCCTTGCTGTTGTTCCATCAAACTGTCTCCCCTGTGGTGACTCGTGGAGGTTCTCAGTGTGTATTCATTGGGCGTCTTGACTTGCTTTCCCCTCCTAGTCCCCTACGTGTTGAAGAGCTGTGCGGAGTTCATTGAGACTCATGGCATTGTGGATGGGATCTACCGCCTCTCAGGAGTGACATCCAACATACAAAAGCTGAGGTAAGGGCAACCTGTCTGTGTGCCAGCAGGATTCAGTCACATTGCATGGTACATTTCCACATGGTATGTAGTTGCCAGCTGGATCTAAACCATGACATAGTCCCTCAGGCATACACGGGGGCCAACAGAGCTCTGCACTGATGCAGAAGACAGACTGCCTCTGAAGCTGGTAACACGGAAATACAACATTTCAGGTATTGGTCCATGACACAGGAAAAATCGCTCCCTCTGCATCTCTTAATGGGAAAGGCATGGAGGTTCTCAGCACAAATGCTGAGTTGTTCTCTCTCACTTCAAGACAAAGCAATGTCTTTATATCATCTGGGGACTACTCATGGGACTAGTTGAAACCTCAGGACCTGATCCCAGGAGACAACCTGGGCCAGGCTGCAGAAACATCTCTGCTTTCCATATTGACTTTATTTCTAGCTGCAAAAGAGGACTTAGGGTGGAACAGTGGGATGCTACAGCTCTTACTGCCTACATTGTTATGTTTCCATATTGTTTCAGACAAGAGTTTGTTTCTGATCAATGCCCGGATCTGACGAGGGAAGTTTACCTCCAGGACATCCACTGTGTGGGGTCACTCTGCAAGCTGTACTTCAGGGAACTGCCCAACCCTCTCCTCACTTATGAGCTCTACAAGAAATTCACGGTGAGACCCTTTTGCTGTTCTCATTCCTCTCCAGCAGTGTGGATGTGCTGCAGGTTCCTCCATGATAGCTGTTTGGGATTCACTCCAGTGTCCTGGCTTCTTGTGCATCTGTATAAACACTTCTCCTCAGTGCTCTTCCCTTCTTGTCTTGTACTGGCTCTTTTTCCCCATCCTTGTTTCTTTCCAGCATTACATGTTTATTTCTCAGTTTCTCTGCTGTTTCCTCTACTTCATCTTGCTCATTTTTCCACTGCATCACTTCCCTGCTGTTACTCTTTCTCCCCCCTGCACACCTCCTCCCAGAATTACTCAGCCTCTTTTTCTCATTACTGTCCATCACTGAGAGGCTTCTGGATCACCTGGGGCTTATGATCATAATCACAAGGGTGAGGTTTCCTCGTCCCTGTCCTTCCAACAGTCCCTGATGGCTGCACAAACTGATTGCTCAGCCAGTGTGTAAAGCACCAACTTTTCTGCATCTGTAGCATTTTCCACACAGTTTCTCAGAGTACAAATGATGACATGGGTTATGCCAGCTACAGCATATCAGGTCCATCACGATCATGTCATAAATACAAATGGAAAGTGGCGGCTGGCCAAGCAGACATCTCTAACCTTGTTTAAAGAGATTATAATTCAAAGAGTAGTTACTCAGTTCTGCAAAGCAAGATTATACATGGATACAGTTGGAGCCTAGGAGCAGACTGCGGGGGAGCTGAAAAATAAGAGCACAAAGCCTGAGTTTTATTTAAGAGAGCTGGCTAATTTTGATGACAGTATTTTATGCAAAGGTGGTGCAGCAAGTTATGCTTGTTGTTATAGTCTTATGCTTCTTACTGCTCTAAATCCACTTTCAGTTGTTTATGGCACCAACAAATCTAAATCCAGTCATTCAGGCTGAAATCTTTCGTGCCAGAGGAGTGGATTTTCAGCTATGAGAATCCACCAAGTTCTTAAAACAACTGGGATGGGTGGATGGGATTGTTTCCTTGGTTTTAGAAACATCCGTCCTTTGTTAGGAATTTCTTGTCATCCTACTCTTTCCCATTTGCTGGGAGGGGACAGACATTGCCAGTGATGTTGTAGAGGAGTTTTGCAAACTCATGTCCAAATGAAAAGGGAAGTGGTAACCAACCTTAGCTTCAGGTGATGCTGTCTGCACTGCCTCTATCCTGAATCAAGTGCTTACCCCAGTGGCACTGCTATGGCATGGAAGGCACTGAGAGAGATCCATGGGATCCTCACAAGAAGAAGGCATTCTCCAAAAGCTCCCTATTGCCTGCTGTGGGAAGATGCAGGCAGATCTGTGCAAGGAGTCTTGCTGTATGCAAAGCCAGACGGGATGAGCCAAGCAGTAACCTACTATAAGAAGTCAGGTAGTTGTTAGGGACTACAGCTGAGCTAGGGAACGTGGGCTGGGAATTGGCTGGCTGTGATGCAATATGCAATAGTCTTAGGCATCTTGCTGTTTCAATGCCAGATTTTAAGTAAGATTGGTCTGTGTTTCAAGGTGATGTATAGTTGAAACTCCAGTCAAAATTCTGAGCAGATATGAACAATTGACCTGTATCCTTAGGATATAGAGATCCTGAGCATATCAGATAGTATCGCTATCCTAGAGACATTCAGGATGAATAGAATCTTGAAAACACAGGGTATTATTCAACCATTCACAGTTGCTGATGAGCCTCATTCTTGTTGAAGCTATTTGGGTGCTGTCTTTCTGGCTATTGCTACTGATTTATGAAAGAGAAACGCTCGAAAGCAACCATGAAGATTTAGATGGAAACTTTTTTAGGAAAGAATGTTTGCTGAAAAGTGCACTTTGGGGATGATGATGACTTGCAGATTTTCGGTAGATACATTTGGTAAATAGCTTTATTCAAAAACAAAAGGGAAGACATTTCTGTAGCTGTCCAAATGTTTCTTTTACAAACGCTTTCTAACAGAAATGTTTCAACATTAAATCAACACATCTAGCTCTGAAAGTAAATGTCTTTCAGGATTAAAAGGGTTAAAAGGCCCCAAATTTAAATGAGTATTTCTTACACTTATGATTGAGTGTGATGCTTTGGTCAACCTGGAACAACTGCGTTATAACATCTTGTGCCAGCTCCCCAGAATGTTATCGCTTCGGATTGACCTATAAGGGTGGGTTTTTGAAATCTCTGGCTTTTCAGTTTGTCCTCTCGGCCACAAAATCCATTATTCACTAAGTCTGCTCAGTAGGGATTTATAATGGGTAACCCAGCTGACAGGAAGCACAGTCAGATACCAGCAGGAAAGAAGGAAAAAAGACCAATTCCCCAAGGAGCAGCAAACCTGCTAGGAGTGTGTGTATGCGTGGGGTGTCTGAACAGGGAGCGGTGGCAGCTGTGCCTCGGCAGAAGAGCACTGGTAGGAGTAAAGGATGTATGCTAATCCCAGGAGCACAGACAGTGGCAGTACAAGTTTACCTACACTGCTCTGACAACGTGTCTCAACTCTGTTCTGGAAGGAACACAT
>JANHGB010044350.1:0-13353 GCA_026283785.1 Coracopsis vasa
ATTAGCAATGAAGACTGCAAAACAGATCTACCTGGAGTTTTCCACATGAATTATCAACTTTAAGCAGCTACTAGTAACCAACTTCTGTTATTAGGGAATACATGTGTGGTAGTCTGTGTTCTCAGGGTGATTACAGTTCCAGTTCTTGGAAAGATATTTGTAGTCTATTTTTTGGCTTCTTATAGCTGGCTGCACCATTACAGATGCAGATGAGTATGTAGCAATTGCTATGTTGGGTGATTGCTTTCTTACCTTAGTATGTAGTACCAGTATTACTTCATAACAATAGTTTATATTCTGACTATGAAAAAGTAAACCAGCATATATTATTTCATAGTTATGACTTGTCTTCTAAACTTCCTTTGGCTATCTAAAGAGGATCCTGTCAGCAAAAAGTCTTAAATGGATTTTCTGGAATTATTGAGAAACCAGATGTTCAAAATCAACCTTTTCAAAACTTGGCAGAAATATTTTCCATAATGTTTTTCATCTCCCTGTCTTCCTGTTTTATCTGGAACCTGTTTAGTAAATTTGGTTTATCATATTTCTGATGTAGATTATGTGAACATGACTTACGCATTCGACCAAAGCCAGCATACCTAAAATCAGCATGCTAAAATTGCAAGAGACAAGCTCCTTTAGCTTATTACCTCATTTAGTTTTCCTTAACAGCCTGTGCCCAGGAGGAATGAAGAGCATCTCATTACAGAGTATTTTGCAGTGTAGAATGTAGGGCACTTTTGGAAAACGGGGAAAGGTGGGTTTAAGCTTCTTTCCCTTGGTCCCATAGCTGTCTTTTAACAGGTAAATTTGCTATAGCAACCATTTTTTTTAAAAGGAGGACTCTGCCTCTTTTTAGGTGCCAATCCTCACCTTGGCATTCTGAATCCCATAAGGATGCAGGGTTTTCTGTGAAGCCGGTTGAGATTGCATTTTGCACTCCCCTAGCTGCCTAAACCAAGTCTACCCCATATGTGGGAAAACCCCACTGGTTTTGACACAAGCCTCTGAGGAGCACTTGTAATTATGACTTAATTAGACATCATTCCAAAGGTTACTAGGAGTATTCTAGATTTAGTATTATCTGTACCTTCCTCATTTTGCTGGATGATTGATCATACTGCTATTGGCAGGTTTTTACTTTGTCTTGGTGAAATCAGTTCAGCTGTCAGGACACTGAGACAAGCTTGTCAGAACCAATAATTTTGGCTTTGTCCCTAACCTCCCTACAGTCATTCTTTCCAATGAGTCTTTGACTTCGAGGTCACCTTCTCTTGTCTGCTTTTAATTTACTTTTTTTTCTGTTTTCTTGAATCCTTTTGCATCTTTACATGCCTGTCATCAGTGATTATTGTCTTTTCATGTCAATCCTGTTTTCTTTCCCTTACTACATCCTTCCTTTAGCTATCAAGATCTTGTGTTAGTCTTCAAAACACCAGCATATAAAATAACCATAAATACATGGTTCTGTAAAGCCATGCTCTTTTTCTAATTTCATTAGCCTTTGTAACTCTGCAGATCTGTGACACTAGTCCTTCTCGTTTCCCCTCTTCTCACCCAGATAAATCAGGGTGGTGCTGGCTGTTTTACCTGGTAACCTTCTGGCAGACCTGAGTTCTGCTGTTCATTTTCCCCCTCTTGAATTCTGTGTTTCTTATGCTTTTTTTTCAGTTCTACTCTGGCTTTTCCAAGTGCTCCATTACAAGGCATAGGTATTCCCCCTCCCCCAGTACATAAGTTAGAGTGCATTGGAGAAGAGTGTCTTTCACTTCTTCCCCTTCTGTATGTCTTTACTTACCTTATTGTTGTGGCTTGACCCTGACTGGAGGCCAGCTGCCCACCAAGCTGGTCTGTCACTCCCCGTCTTCAACTGGATAGGAGGAGATAAAATATGATGAAAGGCTCATGGGTTGAGATAAGGACAAGGAGATCACTCAGCAAATACCATCATGGGCAAAACAGACTTGACTTGGGGAAATGAACTTTGAGTTCATTTCTCATTTCATTGAGATCGAATCAGAGTAGGATAATGAGAAATTAAGTCTTAAAACACCTTTCCCCTTCCCCCTGCTTCTTCCTGGGCTCAACTTCAATCCTGATTTCTTTTCTATGTTACTCTTTTAAAAATGCATATATGTACATTTCAGGGTGTAGGCGCTTGAGATGAACAGTTGTAGATTCAATTCTTAAAATGTTTGCATCAAATCAGGTTTCAGAGCTGTTTAGTATTTGAAGCTTATTTAGAATCCTTAAAAATATTTTGATGTAAAGCAATATTAAATCTGATTGTATAAAGCAGATACAAAATAGGCAAAAAGATTAGGTTGCATTGTTCAGAATATGTTTTCTCCATAGCTGCCATTTATATTTGATCACTTTCTATGTAAGGGATAACTTTTCTTGTGGGAAAATAATGTACTCTCTCCGAGGTCTTTCTAATGCTGACTTTTCAATAATAATAAAAAAAAAATCTGATTGATGGCTATGAAGTATGAAATATGGGAGAAAGAGCTGGGTGCAGTTCTAGTTTTATGCTGCAGTATTAGCAAAAATGAAGTTGAAATGTATGCAGAGAGCTCTGTGTCTTCTCAGACTTAGTCAAATATTTATACATATTTCAGATATGTCCCAAATAACATACTGTAGCATTGTGAACTGCTTGGATCCTTATGAGAATGAGAACAGAAGGTTATACAAGTCAACATCAGAGTATGTTGCTGTATGCTATGCTACTCCATATGCTATATTAGAGAAGCTTATAAAGTAGGTAGTATAGTAGATGGTATATACTGGCAAGCTGTTCTAGTGGAAGTGCATCTTACTTTTGTAATGATTTTACTATTTAGTAACTACCTGTAGTGTTGTATACACTGTAATGTGTGTTTGTGCTGGTTTTCATGAGCCAGACAGATGGAGTCAAAGCATTTCCTGAGAAGCCAAACAAAACTGTCTCCTACCATCAGTCAGAAGCTTGGCTGTTTTTTTAGCTCCATCTTGACAAATTACACAATAATGAAAATAACTGAAATAAGACTAGAAAGAGGACTCAGTACTACCTAAGTCCTCAAGGAAATTCTGTTAAAGCCCATTTCTGGTTCCTTGCTTAAAAGTAACTTTCAGCTACTTGTGGTGAAGTTCAAACATGCTCTTTCTGTGGAGGAGCTTGTGTAGCGATTCAAACCCCTATGATTTCAGGGAAGAGCATACATCTTTGACCCAGCAATAACTGAACTGTGATGCAGAGTGTTTTTGACTCTGGAGTGCAGGAAGTAACTGTGGTCTAACGTCACAATTTTCACTGTGATATAGCAAGTAATATTAAGGAACTTCTGCAAGGTGCCCACACATAACTAACTCAACTGGGATAAAGTTATCCAAAAAGTCCCTTGTGGGCCGTTGTGTTTCTTCAAATGGGCTTTCATAGTGTTCAGTTCAATCTTGATGAAATCCCTGTTTCGGTGTGAGGATTGGTGAAATACAAATAAACACCATATAGACTTTTCAATGGAGAATCCTTGGGAGGCTCTATGACTCACTGCTGGCATGGACCTCATTCAAAATGCTACATCTTATATTAGGCATTTCATGTTATTTAGAAATGCTGGAGGAAGTATCTTGAAGTTTGACTAATTAGAAATAGCATTGGTAGCAGATGGACAAGAGAAAACACTGTAGAAAAGTTGATTGTGTGAGCCTTACGAGCATGTGGTACATGCTGAGTAAGGACTTCCAACTCTGGCAAAAGGTTTTGCCATTGAGCTGCACAGCTGAGCAGAAACACGGTATCTGGTATGTGATCATGACTATCCGGGGTCAGTGTATACACTGAAAGCAAGAGTAGGTAACTGTCCTTCATGAGCAGCTGATCTTGAAACAGACTGTTTGGCAGTGGTCCCAAGACTCTGATTCAGTCAGTTCCTACCTAATGAACTGCAGGCCACCTTCCTGATAATTAAAAGGAAATAAGCTGCCTGAATTTTATCCAGCTTTGGATTTTTAGGCTGATATTCTGGGCATTTAGTGATTTGTGTTAGGTAGTGGAACATTGTAACCCCAAGCTGTAACCCCATAAATCTGGTAGATTGGAGGTGAATTTCTTCAATTTTTGGTTTGTATGCAAGGAAATCTCAAGAATATTCATGTCTCTGTGATTGCCAGATCTTTTTTTCTGAGCATACATACTTTTATTCCAGTTTGGATAGCATTTGTAATGTAAATGCTCTATGTCTAAAATAGTAATAACATGGAATTGCAAGTCATCAGGCATTCTGTATATTAATTTGCCTAAATATGCATAGATAAAGCAGTTTCAGTTTAGTGACCCTGTCAGGCGTAGGCATTTCACAGATGCCTTCTTTTTGACAGTATCATGGGAAATGATGATCCCAGTGATCATGCTTTGTTCCAAACTAGCTTACATTTAAAGTAAGCTTAACTCCTCGGGGTTTTGCCCAAATGGTGGATCTCAGCAGTGCGGAGCAAATCAGTGTTGCCTTATTATATCAGATGTAAAATCAGATAACTTTTATCTCATCTCATTGTACACCCAGAGGAGAAAGTTGATCTCCTTTCTCTGGGTTGTTCTTCAGTCCTTACATTTACTTACAGCTCCTCAATCTCATTTTCCATGTGGTCCAGTCAAAACTAGATCTAGGAATAATATGGAACTTGATAATTGCAAGCATCAGAGACCATGAGCAGTAATTTCTCATTGCCACCATCGCTCAGGGTAGCTTTTGTTTAAATAAAAACTATGAAATTGGGATTGTGGGGTGCAGGGTTTTCTTCTGATTCCTCCTGCAGTGGTAGGAACTGCAGGAAATCTCACACTGCTGTTAAGTTACCTTAGCAATTTTTGTATGCTAAACCAGGGAAATTACATTCTTGCTGTATGAGGGGATGGGTTCATGAGTAACTGTTGTAGTTAGGGATAGTTGTAGGGATGTATGGCATGCTGGTGTAGCTGCAGTGGCTAGAGATGGTCTGTTTTCACACTCCAGCCTGATTGTTATGCTGCCAAGACTATAGTCTTGGTTTGTCCTGAATGGAATGCAGAGATATTTCCACAGCTCTTTTTCTCTTGTAAAATTCTCTGTAATATGCATTATAAATTGGGGATTCTGTGCTTTGGAAAGGATACACACATATTGGTTGGTTTTTCTGCCATTACATGTTTTACATGTAATAGGTTATTTCATGATTATATATGAATTGTCATTCATTTAATTGTTGATAGTTTCTTATTTCCTTATACATTAAGGGAATAGATAGAGCATGACTAACATTTTTTGTGATTTTACAATTACTAAATGTTAATTTTCATTTTAGAATTAATTTGCATCTGAAGTGACTGTATTCCTCGTTTTGAGTATCAAACATATTTACTTGCCGAAAACTAGAAAAATTACTTTACTTGGAGTGATGAATTAGAAATTGTAAAAGTTTTGCTGACAAAGCAATCCATCCAGTGTTGTATGCGGTTTTCATTGCATGTGTATTTTAATAATGGACTGCCTTTGACAATTCAGATTTTTCCTACAAATACATTGTATTGATGTATTTGGGTTTGATTTTGTCCATCTTTTGGATAATTACATGTGAAATGTAACCTTCAGTTGGAAAAACTGAATAAAAATAGTTTCACTTAATTGAGTTTAGCAACCTATGGAAAAATATGTACAGTGTTTGCATCACTATTTTTTAATGCCATAATTACACATGGGATGAAACAGATCCCTAAGAATGGTATTGGGACTGCTCTTTGGACAATGATGTGAGTATTGCATTCAGCAGTGGCATATAGCAAAATGTGGCAGGCCATTTGAGCTTGATAAAGTCACCATGTACTGTGTATCATTGTGAGTGTGGAATGAGCTGGAGAGATAGAAAAATAGAATACTGAACACTGAGTATTGCAGCCACCAACAGTGGAATGGTTCAGAATAACAAATGTCTGCCTTAAACAAAAGAGATGGGGACCACAGACTGTCTCCCTAGAATATACAAAATGAATGAAGAAAGTGTGCTGTTGCACGAGCAACCTGTCATCGTCATCTGATGACAAATTTCTTTATTTTTCAAGAAATACGGACTAAATGGAGAAGTGGGAGAACCAGTCCTGCAGCTTGTTATAACTAACAGGACTCATCTCAAGAGGGAAGGATTTATCTCAGCCAATTAGCCACATTTTTAATTAATCTTATCTTAATCTGGACATGTCATACAGGTCAGATGAATCACTTTGTAAATGTTCCCGTTTCTCTCCATTGACTGCAATTGGAATCCAGATAACTTCCCCAGGTGTGGTTGTGTACATAAGAGGCATATCATTTAGTTTTAGATGTTTTATGCCATTGGGATTCTCATGTGCCAAACCCCAGTGTTCATGTCATGAAATTCAGTGGACTGCAGTAATGTCAGAAACCGTATTTCAAGAACAGAAGTAAGATGTTACCAATTTTTCCAAGGGACATCTAGGGGTATGCACTTAGGAATTAATATGTTACTAGACTGTGAGACAGGATACTGAAATAAGCAATGAAGGAAAGGAAATTCCATATTTAAAACAGCAGAGCCACAGCATTGGTATAATCTTTAAGTTGTGACCCAAATGAAAGATTTATCCTTGATTAGGGCAGAAAGATAAGCCAAGGCATAATAAGTACCAAATTGTGACCAGAAGAGTTTCTCATCACAGATGAACATAAGAATAAATAATTTTAAAATCTGGACAGATGGGCAGTAGCCAAGGGAAGCTGCAATTCTTAAATACGTTATCTGTCATCAGTGAAGAAATACTTAATGAAGGCACCTGCTGAATGAGACTGACTGAAATTACCTTCTAGCAGAGAAGAGTGAAGTTAGAACAGAGACACTAGATGACACAAAAGACCTCAGGTGCGTTCTCTCTCTGGACTGATCCTTCAGACCATTTGAAAGAGACTAGTAAGATGATTCAGGATGGGCCTGGATAAGGCTAAATTCAGTTTCTTTTGTGTGGTCTGGAAGACTGTTAAATGTTCAGCCAGGCTCTCTGAGACCTATCAGTTCTGGGATAAGAGTGTTGGTGCCATTAAATTCCTGTTTTGTATATATATATTTTCTTATGTAGAGATTTTATTGGAGGTAAGGACAGGATGTAACTATACCTCAGGTTGAGACAGACTATTCATACACTCAGTCTGTATCGTTATCCAGATTTGTTGCCACCCATGTACACATACATGGACTACGGCACAGAGGCTGATACCAGCTGAAACAGAGTAGATGGGTTATGGTGCTTTTTTGGCATGTTACTATTGTCGCTATTTAAATAAAATCCCCATAGGTTTATTTCAGACAAGATTGAAGTAACTAATGATAGTACCCTAAACCAGTCATTTGGAACATTTTGTTTATGTAGATGTAAAATATTATAGTTGTTCAACAGATTGCAGACTTCCTTTTGTGGGCATATGTGGGACCAAATCCAGTTCCTAGTAAGCTTGATAGGAATCTTTCAGTCAGCTCCAGAGGGACTTGTATCAAGTTTCTTTAAATTTTTGAAAATGCTAAGTTTTATAAAGTTGACATTTTACTGAGTGCTGGGTGCTTGATATGGTGAGGACCAAGACTTTCTCTGGGACTCTGCATCATATGTGCAATGGTATACTTTGCCGTGAAATTGTCTTACTTGGATAGGTAATGAGGAGGTTAATCGGTCTACCTGTTCACTACTTCAGAAGTTGTTTGTATAATAATACAGGAAATATGGGGAATAAACAAGAGGACCTGAAATCTTAATCAATGAGCAACAGTGTGGTTGAACTAGCATAGCAAAGACACAGGGAGAGGATAGGGAGGAGGAAGAGACTGTTGCTATTGTGTATTGGATTCAGACACTTGTGCTGTGGTCCGGCTGTAGAGGGAGTTTATCATACTGATGCTTTATGAGTAACACTAAAAGGGGAAAAGCTTATGAGCTCCATTGCTGTGCAGGCATTGCACTGACACCAAAAAGATCAGGTTGGTGGGGATATTTATGGGCAAAATACAGAGGATGGTGGTGATGGGAGGTTTTAATTAATCAGTTTTCTCTTGGAAACCAACAAATGAGAGCACTAACTGCCCAACGTGTTCTGCTATGTACTTAACCAAATTTTGAGGCAGTGGAAAAAGCAATTGAAGGGGAAGCTATTCTATTTAATACCAACTCTAAGGAAGAAACTGTTCAAGAATAGGGAGACGAAAGACAGTTGAGTGAGAATTACCCTGGCATGACAAAGCTTACAGATTTCAGGAAAGGGAAGAAGTTGAGTAAAAGAATCAGAACAACAAAGAAGGATATGAGAGGATTGTGGGCATAATCCCTTTGGAAAGGAGTCTGGAGAAAAGAACTTAAAGGAATTGGTTGTTCCTCAAAAAATACAAAGATAAAAAAATGCAAATTGCAAATTGAGACAGCACAGAAGGACAAAAAGCATAGTAAACCAAATTTGGATAAAATACAAGCACCTCTTTTATATCAAGCACAAGAAGGAACGATGTAGAAAATTTGTTTGGATTATTCAGAGCAAGGGCAAAAGAATAGCAAAAGATGTAGAGAAAAAAGAAATAATCAAAGAAGGCAAGGCCAAATATGTGAACAAGAAAAGACTGTGTACAAAAAAAAACCCAAAACCATGAGGAGTAACAGAAATTGTTCTGGAAGTATATTTCTGGTAAGAGCATGTTCCAGGAAACTGATGCTCTACTGCTTAACAGAAGCACATCAGTCTTCACTAGTGATATTAAGAGCATATGGAAAACTTGGTCTAAAATAGAGAAAGGACAAATCAGGGAGTACTTAGTGTGTTCGGTGTTTTGAGGTTAGCAGTGCCTGAGATATGCTATACTTGGAAACTGGAAGAATTGGCTAAATCAGTCTCAGCCCCGTTAGCAATTACCATTGAGAATTTGAAGAAGAAAAATGAGAGAGAGTAGAAAAGTAACACCCCAGAAAAATAGAAAACCTGATCCTTAAAAGGGCAGGGAAGCGACAGAGGGAAAAGGCCTATCATCGATTTACAGATCATTTTCATTCTTAGAGAAATTGCAGACAAATATTCAAACATTTTTTAAGTACTTGGAGGAAAGTAACAAACAGCAATCAGGATGGGTTTGTTGGAACTATCTAATACCCTATAACAAGAGATTAAAATTTAGGGATGAAAGAAAAGGAGCAATTGTCCTACATTTTCACTTTAAGAAACTTCCAAAGGCTGTCTCACAAGACTCTCCTATTAACAGTCTAGGGAACATCAAGCAGTGTCTTAATGTAAGTTGTTTGGGATATAGCTGCAAAACTGGTGGGATAAGGTAACCCCAAAGCAGCTATTGCAGTCTCACTGTCATGTGTGTGTTTGTTTCACAAGAATTTATTTTAGACGCTGTTCTGGTTTTTCAGTAATAATTGGATTGTGTATTAGAGAGTATGCTTATTAAATTTGCCATTGTCACAAAGCTGAGAATGGATTGGAAGGATGCCAGAGGACAAGATTAGATTTGAAAATTATCTTGACACATTTGAGAAATGGCTTGGGGAATAAGGTAATATGTCACAGGTGTAAGTGCATGGTTCTACATGCAGAATAGCCATATACAGGACACAGGACAGCTGGTTAAGCAGCGGGTTTTGAGAACAATATGTAAGTTGTGAATATTACATGGGTAAACATAATCAAGCTGTTGTGAAAAAGGTCTGGATGGATGAAAAAGATATAAAGCCCCCAAAATGTATGGAGTAATTGATCTGTTGTACTTGGTACTCTGCTCAGCTCAAACACCGGGTCAAGTTTTGAGCATTCCACGTCAATAAAGATAAGGATAATTGGAGGGAGTTCAGGGAATGGCAATGAGGGTAGTTAGACGGCTGAAAAGAAAGACTTGTACGGAAAAAAAGAAAGAAGAACCAGAATTAGTTACTCTAGAAAGTAAAAGGCAGGTAGGGAAGAAAAGTTCTTGAGTCTGCAAAAAACCCCCCAAACCAGCCAACCAAACAGAAAAAGCCAAAACCCCATAATGCAAAACCACCTTGAGCTTAACACAGGTGAAAGGAATGATCTGATCTCTGCATCCAGTATGGGTAGCTTAAATTCTAACAAGAAATTATTAGTTTAGATATCAGAAAAGTCTGATAGAAAGGTAAGATCACTTGGAACAGGTTAGGTCACAAATTTGTATGTTAGAGGTCTTTTAAAGCACTGAAAACATGTCCAAAAATGATGTACAAATACACAAAGTTACAAGTGTAGCTTTGTTTCACCAGCAGTTTAGAAATGACCTGCTATGGAACCTGTCAGCAGTATCTTCTGTTATTCTTTACTGTGTTACATTACTGTATATTGCTACTGTGCCACACAATGCATTTTCTGTTTTGTAAATCTTGTGAAAGATTATTGTACTTTGAATTAATTTTATGCATTTTTATTATTATTATTTCAGTGTGTGCGGAAGCTTACAATCCTGATGAGGAAGATGATGACGCAGAATCAAGGGTATTTAATGCTTTGAGTCAAATACTTATTTTTCTATCAGTTCTTGGGCATTAAATTTAGGCAGAAAAATGTAACCAGCCTTAACATTCCTTTCCAGAAGCATCTTTTATAATATACTTTAATAATCTCTTGGGGTTTTGAAGGAACATTTAAAAATCCTCTCTAATAGTCACCCGTGTAGGACCTGATGTAAGTAGTACTCTGAATCAGCACACCTTTGATATGTGGTCTGTTAATGAAACATTTTTGTCAACTGTTTGCCCAGAGAGTGCCTGCTCCTGAAAGTACTTCTTTGGTGTCCTTATAATCTTGCAATAGTTTCCTCATTATTCTACTATTTTTCATAAGGCAGAAAAAAAAAAGATAAATTATAAAATTGCTAAGATTTTCAGAGGTACTATGCAATAACTACCTATATTTATTTCTTTTACTTATGTCACCCTTTTAAAGGCATTTACGTAGCTTTTAATATGAAATAGCATAAGTATGACTTTCAAGACAAGTCTAAATGTTTATATTTTACCTAGTTTCTGGCATGTAAAACTGTCAAAAAGATTATCCTGTAGTATCACAGCTTTGAAACCTAGCATATCTTTTTAAGCATGAGTTCAACTTGACTGATATTCACATTAACCAGACATCGATAATTTAATAGATCTCTATCTTATTTGGATAGTGCTGATTCTGTTGTTTACTCAGTGAAACTTCTGATATAAATTTAACACAGATCCTATTTCACAAAGTAGTCTTTGGGAGGTAGTCATGGAAATGGCTAAATGTAACAGTGGTGCTTTTTATAAAACATGCATGCTCCAAATATAATTAGAGAGTAGTAGAGTAATGTTTATGCAGCAAAAGTTGACATGAAGGTATCCAGAATGTCTTGCAGAAATGAACTGGATTCTACAAATGTAAAGATCTTATTAGCTTAAATACAGCAGTGCTTCATTTGCTAATGCTGTGGTGATATAATATTATCATTGAGTGTTTTATTTAAATATTTAAGGTTTTCAAATGAAAGTGCAATGAAGCATGGCCAAAGTATTGGGTAAAATGCCTAGTTATCTGAATTAGCTCAGTCCTTCAGCTAGTGTTGCTGTATGATAACCACTTTAAAGGTTTTTCTATTATATCCCTCAGATTATTCACCCTAAAACAGATGATCAGCGAAACAGACTGCAGGAGGCATGCAAGGACATTCTTCTTTTCAAGAACCTAGATCCGGTAAGAAATTCTTTGTAATGAACCCATTTGGCAGTGCTGCAAAGAATTAATTCTCTTGAACTTTTTAATAGAAGTTTACAGATTTGACTTTTCTAAGCCCTTATGTATGCTTTCTTGACCATTTCATAAACTCCAAAAATGCTATTTTTATAGCTGATGTCATATATATGACTTTCATTCACCACCATGAATGATAGTCTTGAAGCATATTAATATGAATATATACATTAATATGATTGTAAATTATTGTATTTTCTTACTTTAAATCTTGTTGCTGTACATTGAATATAAACTCATCACTTAACTGCAATGTTTAAGATGTTTCTACTGGTTACTTTTCATCATCCAAAAGTGTGCTGAGTGCTCCATCAAAACCTAAAATTATCCCCAAAGCCTACAGTTTATCAATAGATGTAATTGAACAACCCAAGTTACAAAACAGAGGGAAAGAGAAAGGCAGTAATGAGGTGTTTATATTA
Organism: Coracopsis vasa; assembly: GCA_026283785.1. Classification (NCBI taxonomy): domain Eukaryota; kingdom Metazoa; phylum Chordata; class Aves; order Psittaciformes; family Psittacidae; genus Coracopsis; species Coracopsis vasa. The sequence goes on from JANHGB010044350.1 coordinate 12,218, forward strand.
TTATTTCACTTGATACAGATACTGTAAAACCACTACAGATGATTTTTTTTCTGCACAGATAATTTCCTTCTATTGCCTATAAAACAATTATGGGCTTTTAAGAAAGCCGAAATGCAGTGAATGAGTGATCTGGATCAGACAAAGGTGATAATGCTACAAAAGAAGCACAGGGCTGTTTAAGGAAAAAGGCGAGTGTAGCAATCAAAATCTGCATACCAAGGTTGGAATGACTCAGAGCACAGCAAGTGCTTTCCCAAGAGAATTGATTCAGTGCTGTCAGGGGAAGGAGCATGGGGGAAAGGGAAATAATTATGCAGAATTTTAAGCATGAGAACAAAAAGGTTTAGATTTGATTCAAGAGGGAGCTAATGGAATGACCAGCCTGGAGCTCTGCTTGGAAGTCAGGTGCTGTTACAGAGAAGGCATGTTAAGTCATGCTGCAGGGTTTCCAGCTCCTGCTTTTGTCTGCACAAAGGCTGAGTCCTGGCCCTGCTTACCTGTTCCCAGAGAGGCCCTGAGGAGCAGTGAGCCACAGACCCCCAGCTTTGCAGAACCCTGCTATTACAACTATAGGAGGGCATCAAAAGTCTTAATGTAGGTGCTAATATGTGTGCATCTTGGGACACTAGGGATCCTGACAGATGATTTCCTCCCTCATGCTGTCTGTTTAATGGGTAGCTAATTAGCTGCTTTATTATACTTATTCAAGCTAAAATCACCTAAAAATTTGGCTCTTCCATTCCCTGATTATTTTTCTACATAATTTCAGGGATACAAAATGGTTTATGGGCATCTGCTCTGGATATGAAATTGCTTTGTTGTGTATTTTCCTTTTTGTTGCTGTGTCCTGGCTTCTTCTTCTCTGTACCATTGTTACCTTAGTCTGCCAATGGCATTTTGGCAGACCCCTCTTGGTGAGCCTCTGAGCATTTCTCTCCTATGAGCACTATGACCCAATGGATCTAAATGCTGTGTGTTTCTAGAGTGTGCCATGATGTTAATTTTGAGATACTGCTTTCCCGATTCTTGCTTTACATGGTTTCTTGGTAATATCTTCTTACAGTATCAATCCTCTGGATGTGATCTGCTTTTGCTTCCAGTGAGAACTCAATCTTCTGTCTGAATAGTCATCAGCC
>JANHGB010044350.1:13594-32652 GCA_026283785.1 Coracopsis vasa
GTGTCCCTGCCCATGGCAGGGGGGTTGGAACTGGATGATCTTAAGGTCCTTTCCAACCCAAACTATTCTATGATTCTGTAACTCTTCCAAGTAATACTAAGGGTTTACTTCCCATGTTAGCGGATGTCTCCTCAGGACTGTGCTGCTGTCTCAATACTGTATCCCCTTAATGTTTTGAACTTCTTTTTTTAATTTTGCTTCTCAATCAGTTACTTGTAATTGTTAACATTTCCCATAGTCTGTTACAGGTGTTCAGCAGAAGACTTCTTAGCTCAGTCCTCCCCTTGTGTAGCTCTGCAATCCAATGCCTTGAAATCTGCTCCTAGTTTTTCGTTATAATAGTGTTACTCATAAAAGGCATTGGAAAGGTACTGAGCTCTGAAGATAGCAAGGATATTAAAAGGTAGCCTTCTTCAGTTTGGCTTGCTCCTCTGTGGAACCAAGATCTGTAGTTCCCCAGGGGACTTCTCCCATTCCTCCTTCTTGTTCTACTGCTAGGCAGTGACTTTAGCTCTACCAGTGTAGTTGCAGTAATTTAAGTGTTCGTATCCCAGCTCTCTTTCTCACCTCTGCCTCTCCACCCTGTAGCACAAGCACACGTGATGTCAGCTGCTGCAGTTTCCTCTCTGGTGTATTAGCAAAAAAAGTCCTTGATCTTGGAGACAGATAGTACCTTCAGCTGCTAAGTCTCTGGAACAACAGTCAAGCTGTGTGTTGATAGCATCTCTCACTTCCACTTTTATTTCCCTTCCATTTATCTTCAGCCTCTTTCTGCTATAGTTCTGTGTATGAAAAACATTATTTCAGAAGTCAGTGAGTTGAAGGGGAAGAGACAATGTCAAGTGGTTAATGGCTTTTCCATGATGGCCTTTTAGCAAATACCATTCCTAGATAGCACACTACTCTCAAATACAGTGTAACAACATGTCTAATAAGGCATGATCAGACTTGCCTTCAGTACATGATGTTAAATGGAGGCCACATTTTCTTAAAAATTTATCCTACCCTAACACACTGTGGTTTAATTTGAATGGAAGGATAAGATAAGGCTATCATTAAACCAGAAGCAGGATTGATACAGAGTGCCAAACTGTTTGCCCTACATGCATGCACAAAGCATGATAGCGTTTCATGCTCCAGATGTTGGAGGTTACTGGCAACGGAATCAGAAGCTGCATGTCCTCTTTCCCCTCCAATTTTGCTTTGTATAAGCCAGCAAGGATAAAACAAGATGATAACCAGATGCTTTGGGCTGTTACTGAGGATAAGCCCCAAGTCTCTGTTACTGGAATTTGTCTGTGTTCAGCCTAACAACTGTTTCATCACTGAGAGGAGTAGCAGCAGCAGCATCTCACCTAGTGGCCAACACAGCCTTCTACTCTTCCTTTTTACAATGCAATTTAGAGAAGTTATGCTTTTGGTTTTGTCTTTTAAGAGGAAACTTATGCTGGGACTAATTAACAGCAGGCTATTTGGTTTGGCTGTTATGGCCAGCAGTTAAAAAACCTGATGAACCTATTATCAGAATAACAGGGTGGCTCAGGGGACTGGTAGCATCAAAGCTGTGTCACACCCTTGCACTTAAAGTTTTCATCCTTATTTCTCGCAAAAATTCAGAAGCAGGGTTAGATAATCTGTTCTCTTTCAGGGAAATGTTATTTTGGAGACCTTTGCCCTGCTAATGCTTTACAGAATGTTTCAGATAGGTCTTGAGCCTCTTCTAAAAGGTAATAAATTATACATATTCTTCACAAATATGCAAGAGCAATTTCTGGGCATATTGCCACTCATGCACCCAGAGAATTATTATAAGAGTGAACAAATATTGATTAATCAATTCTCGTTGATTAACTGGAAGATGAAAGAAAGCATAATGCAAATGTATTTTATGAATAGTGGACTCATATTCAAGGCCAAAACATTCCTTGAAAAGTGCTACAACAGAAGATTCTAATAATGTCCTTATGTTCTTAAAAATATTGGTAAAGAATTAGGACTACAGATGCTGGAGCAATTAATGGGAATACATAGATAGATAGATCTATCTATATATGAGTGAGCCCAGAATGCCTGACCAGAGTTAATGCACTACCCTCTTCAGTGACACAAAGCTCTTTGCAAAATAATGGGTTCCCAAAAAAATAGATCTGCACTTAATCATCTGTTTTTCTCTAAAGCAAAATTAATACTTACATCAGATCTATGAAATGGGGATTCTCTCCACCTTGTCTATTGCATCAGAGTGTGGCCAGCAGGACTAAGGTAGTGGTCATCCTCCTGTACTCATCACTGATGAGGCCGACCTTGAATACTGTGCTCAGTTTTGGGCCCCTCTTACAAGAGAGATATTGACGTGCTGGAGCAGGTCCAAAGAAGAGCAACGAGAATGGCGAAGGGCCTAGAGCAAAAGTCTTATGAGGAGTGGCTGAGGGAACTGGGGTTGTTTAGCCTGGAGAAGAGAAGGCTTGGAGGACCTTATCTAGAACTGACAGAAAAGAGGATGGAGAGAGAATGTGGCTGATCTCTTCTCCCAAGTAACAAGTGATAGAACAAGAGGAAACAGCCTCAAGTTGTACCACAGGAGGTTCAGATTAGGTATGAGTTAAAAATTCTTCATGGAAAGTGTTGTCAAGCATTGGAAGAGGATGCCCAGGGAAGTGGTTGAGTTGCTGTCCCTGGAGGCATTTAAAAGACATGTACATGTGGCGCCTAGGAATGTGGTTTAGTGATGGACTTGGCAATGGCAGGTTAATGGTCGGACTCAGTGATCTTAAGGGTCTTTTCCAACCCAAATGATTCAATGATTCTATAATCAGTTATTGAAGATGTTCTGCAAAAGGACTGCCCAATGTATGGTGCCTTTGTCTTTGGCTGAAGAATTTTGGAAACTATTTGCAACTCTGAATTATTTCTGCTCTTTTTTTAGCCAGCAGCCAGAAAGAGTCAGCCAACTTGCTCAGAGGACTAGTTACAAAACACAAAAAGTGCTACCGAGCCTGACTGATGGGCATGTGCATGATACTGAAGAGGCAGAATACTAACTTAACATTGAACTGTGTGAAGGAAGGTTAAGGTATATTCTCAAGGAAAATATTATTACTTGAAAATATTGATTATACATTGAAATACAAATAAGATTATTTGATAGTGAAGAATTAAATGCCTTTTGATTAGTTTATAAGTGGATATTACACAATGGAGCTAAACATTTTGAATTGGATCAATGGTGCTGCTGCTGGCACTCATATTGGAGTTTCAGGGGAATATATGTACATGTTTTTTTCCTGAAAAACAAATGCAGAGGCCTGTAGACATGAATTCTGAAATTGATTCTTCCTCTCCAAGGTCCTGACTTGTTGATTAAGAATTCCTTTTCTTCCTGTGGCTTCCCTCCCTATGTTTTGCTAACTATTTCTGTTGAGCCTTTTTTTTTCTTTCCCTACTTCCTACTCTGCTATTCTGTCTGCTTCATTACCTTCTTAATATCATAATGAGCATTAATTAATAAAGTGGTTTGTGAACTCAGGGGCAATAGAAGAACTGTGGATTAACATACTAAAGAATACCTATCTTTGTGACTAAGAATACCTACCTGCTAACCGGTTTGGTTTTGCTAGTTATCAGTCGTAGTCACATGCCTTTCATATTAAATGTTTCCTTATTCCTCAGTATTTTGAAGACTTTAATTACAGGAAAAATGGCATTTGATTGACTAGAAATACGTATTTTGTTTGTCGGGAAATTAATAAGGATGCCCAAAGGCAGAGTTTGACTGACTGCAGTAGATTATTTTGACATTTTCCATTCTTGTCACCTTTATGCAGTTCAGTAATTGATTAAGAGCAAACTAGATCAGAGGACATTCTCTGTCCCTGAGGCCATGCAGTGCAGTATGACATACATACATAAATAAAACTAAACTGTCTTGCACTCTCCTCCTAAGCCCACCAAACCAAACAATTAGCCAGGGTGGTTTTACCTTTTGTGAGAAGAAGCCCTGGCTTAAGCATTCCTCCAAGCCATGACCAGGGCTTGTCAGGAGGAGTGACAGTTGGCACAAACCAAAGCTCTACCAGCTGTGCTAATAATTGCACCAATAGCAAACCAGCCCAGACTGTATCATGTCAGTGCTTGAAACCATCCCCTGGTCCTTTTCAGTTTGTACTTCTAGTTGTAGTCTCTGATTCTGACTGATCTGAATATATAAAAGAACTTTACTAGCAGAGTTCATTTAAGTTGGCATAAAACTAGGGTCGATATGATTTCAGTCTAAGTAAAAGGAAAGAAAACCGTATCATCCCTGCTTTAGGTGATACAAAAGGGTATATCATGCTGGCTGATACTGATAAGGGAGCTAATCCTCCTTTACACCCTGGCTTCCCAGCAGTTACATTCACACTTGAAAGCAAGGCTGATTGAGACAGTAATGATGGCTGTAACTATGTCATATTTATTAATTTGTCTAGCAAATTATTTTGTGAAATCACACTCTATCATTAAAGTCTAATTGGTAGAAAGACTTTTTGAGAGAAATGCAGTGACTACACTTCAAATAAAGGAAATTTATTTATTAAAAAGAAAATCTTGGTACATGAATTTGGTTTGTATTATGAATGTGTCTTTCAGAAAATAAGATTGCCCATTCAGTCTCCTCTCTTTTCTCTGTCACAAAGGATGGTGATCAAAGCATGCTTTCATGACAACAACCAAAGGTTTCTGTTTCTAAAAATGTTTTTTTTTTGAAGTATTTACATGCTTTGCAGTTTAGAATTAAATAAATAAAATAATCATTGAGCATATTAATCAGTGTATGTAAATAAACATTATATAAAGAATAACATTTCAAATAATTTAAACTTTAGTTTTGGTTCTTGATATTTGTAAAGTGCATTATCCTTAAGAAAAATAAATGCTTTATTGTATTTGAAAAAAATGTTTGAAGATCATGAAAGTTTAGCAGAAACCATAGCAATTGCACAACATACATGTTTAATACTTCAGATCTATACAATCTATTTCTGTGAAAAAGTTTATCATATTTTAAAGTATCATTCTTTAGAATATTGATTATCAGATTACCATGGCATTACACATGGCAGATTTACAAACACTTGATATAAAAAACCCCTCTTCCTGTTTTATTTTATATGTATTTTTTCAAGCTAGAACTGCTTTAAGGAAGAATAGCTTTCAGACTGCACCATTTTACAAAATACCAGAATTAATTCTGTGTATGATAACAGATCTTCTTTTTAATTCTAAAATTACCCATCTTTATCCTTTCAAAGTAACTATGAAGGGTGTCAGTAAATTGAGTCTCAGTCTGGCAGAGAATCAAGGGGATTCATGTAGAGCAAGCTGGGCAAGCAATTTTGTAATTCTCATGGTAAAAGCAAAAAACACGTGCCTGGTTTGGTTATTATAGTCTGCTCTATCTTAATTTTATGTAGAAAGCTTTGGGAAAGGGACTGATTGTCCTTACATCAGCTGCAATTTACTTAGAAAGTTAAAACACATGTTACTTCAGCAGACAATAGACAGCTCTCAAATGCATTAAATACCTTCAAGTGTTTAAAAGATTTTTTTAAAAGGAATTGCATTTGTGAATTCTACTCTGTTGTCTAAAAAAGGCATGGATTTACCTATCAGAGTAGTTGTGGTTTGGTGAGCTTGATTTGTAATTAAGTGATTGAAAATGTTTTAACTTGAAATTTGAGATAAAGCATACTAAATAACGATTACAACTATATGTATTATTCCTTCAATACAGCAAATAGCCATCTTGTTAGTCTAATCTTTTTTCCAAGGTGTCTTGGGAATATTTTAATTTCCTAGGATTGGGGACCATATAATGCTTTTTTTTTTTTTTTTTTTGCATTGCTTGCATTTAGAAGATAACAGCTACTCTCTAACCTCCCCTGAAGTGTGGAGCATTCTGCATGTTATTACTTGTTGTCAAATGGCAGCCAAGGGCTGTTGGTTGAGGAGCCACTTTGCCAGTTCAGATGTAAAGCAAGGGGAAGGAAATGTGCTGTTTCAAATGCTGTAGACAACTAACTGTCATTTGGTCCATTTTGCAGATTCTGTAGGAGTTCCTTTTACTTTCCATAGGGATAGTGAAGTAATATTACCTATTAATTTAAGCATGAAAGTTTTTAAAAGGCAATTCCTGTACCTACTTTTCAATCTCTCCCAATGATGTGCACACACACTTTTCTCTGAAATGGAATATAACCCATTCATTGGTAGTAAAACTATTCTTCTTTTTGCAAATACACAACCTTTCTATACTATAAAAGGTACTAAATAGAGGCATAGTTAAATGATTGCATGCTGGCGTGGGTAGGCTGTGTGATGTATTACTGTATTTTACCACCATACTGACGATGGATGCTGGCATTCTGTTGTTCTTTGTGCCCACACACAACGAACTCCGAAGTAAAATTGTATTTAGCTTCCATTTTAAAAAAGGCTTGGATAGAATGGTACTGCTGATATTCTGAAAAGCTTTGAGTAATTGAAGAAATTCAACAGGATATGAGTGGAATTAATTGAACCTAAGTTTATCTGTCTAAAAATTAAGTGTCTAATTGTGAGTTACAGTAGATTTCTCTTCTCATCAGAGGAAGGAAAGTGGAATCTCTAGAGAATGATTCTGAGCTATCTAGTATGGTTATCTCTGTCCAAGGGCTGCAGAAGAACTCTAGAGGACTGGCTTAGGCTGGTGGTCTTCGAGAAGTCAAATGCCATCTATCTTTCAGTGGCTGGAAATGCTAGAACTGGTCCATTGTAAAATGGGTATCTAAATCATAGGCTTTCCTTTACAATGTCTTTCACTAGAACTTGCTTGTTCCTATATGATACATACTTATAAAGCTCTAAAAAGTAGAGGATAGATTTGTGTTTATTGTCAGAATTTTAGGCATACTGCTGGATAAACAGAATATAAAATTTAAATTATTAAGTTACACTTTTAGGATGCATGTAATCCTAATAATAGTTTGTATAATCCGCAATGAGCTGTGTTTGAGTTCTTTTAAATGTGAATAGTTAAGTTTTAGCAGATTTACACCAAAAAATTATGTGATTTTTGTTATTAGATAGTCATAATTCAGATGATGACATTTTGTTGGTCTGTTAACATTTCTCTCTAAGCATTTGTATTCCATTCAAATTAACAAAGTAATTTAGAGACCTGTCTATAAAATCCTATTTCATGAGTCCAGCATTTATTTATTCAGCCAAAGCACTGCAGACCTTTAAGGTTACATCTATCCCACCATTGTGCAGCCATTATATAATTTAGATTTTCAAAATATTTTGCAATAATTTTAAAAGTCTAAATCCTATACAATAATTCTAAAGACAAGAAGAGGTAAGTGTGTTGCATGCAACAGGGGATATAGTTCTTTCTTTTAACTGTGTATGTTACACAGTTCTGAAGTGTGAAACTCTGTCTTTGGATGCTCTTGAGCTAATAATATTGCAGACAAGACCTATGCTATCATTGGCAGGGATGAGAAGAGAAGCTGGGCTCCGGAAGAGGAAAAAGCTAACACTGAATACTAAATAAAACTGAGTTTCTGATTGATCCACGCATTTCTGTAGCATGAATGTTTTCCATGCGTGAACACTTTTTACCTGCATATTGGGAGGCTGGTCAATTAGTTAATTTGAAGAGTAAAATTTTAAAAGCAGATGATAATTTCTTGTCTTTGCCTGTGTTCTTTCAAATAGGAACAGATGTCTCAGGTGTTAGATGCGATGTTTGAAAAGCTGGTTGAAGGAGGGGAACATGTCATTGATCAAGGGGATGACGGTGACAACTTCTACGTCATCGATAGGTGAATCGCTGTGTCTTATTATAGCACAAAGTATTATGCAAAAGTCCACTGAGAAAAATCTGTTTCTCTATGTACTTGTATTTATCTCTTACATATGTTTGCATGGGGGAAAAAAGAAAAGAATATGCATGAGACAGTACAGCTCTCTGAGCTACAGAGAGCGGTGTTTGAAAGGAGACAGAATTTTCATATGGAAATATGTCCCTAACCTCTTTATGTATTGCTAGATCCCAAAGGCTGGCTTTAGTTTTATTTACATGGAAAGAAATCTAATGCAAAACACAATGGTAAAAGTTTTACAGCTCAATATTTGAAATCTTACTGCATTTCAATACTATGTGCAAACTTCATTGTTTACATGAATGTTATTAGTCCTTGAGTAGCTAAGTCATTACGCTTCATTTGGAAATCTGTATCGGAAAAAGCAGGTAACTAAGTAAAATCTTATTGATCACAAAGCTGTTGATCACTGCTGAATCCAGTGAGTTAGGAAGAGTGTTTACTTTGGAATCGTTCACTAGTCTGTTGGCACAGGCTCAACCAGGCTGTCCCAAAACACTTTTTCTTATTTCTGCCTTTACTTTTAGGCTAACACAGTGATTTCTGAGAGAGTTTGAAAGGAATATTATGCTAAAACTCTAAAGAAACGCAAAAGTTTTTGGTCAGTGTAGATCAGAATAGCCAGCTGGCCAAAAGAGGTGATTATCCTGTTGTATTTAGCATTGGTGCAGCTTTGCCTTGAGTAGTCTGTGTAGTTCTGAGCCTCACAGTTTGAGAAGGATGTTAAGTTACTTATATGTGCCCAAAGGAGAGCAACAAAGCTGGTGAAAGGGCTGGAAGGCATGTCCTGTGAGGAGCAGCTGAGGACTTGTGTTTCTTTAGTTTATTGAAAAGAAAGCCGATGGGTGACCTCAATGCCCTTTATAGCTTCCTGATGAGGAGAGGTGGAGAGGGAGGTGTTGAGCTCTTCTTCCTGGTATCCAGTGATAGGATGCATGGAAATGGTTCAGCGCTGCACAAGGGGAGGTTCAGTTTGGACATCAGGAAGATTTCTATACCAGAAGTGTAGCCAAACACTGGAACAGGTTTCCTAGACAGGTGGTCAATGCCCTAAGCCTGTCAGTGTTTGAGAGGCATTTGAACAGTGCCGTTAGTAACATGCTTTAACTTTCGTTCAGCCCTGAAGAGGTTGAACTTTTGGAGTAGATGACCATCGCAGATCCCTTCACACTGAAACAGTCAGAAGATCATAGAAGTGTGGAAGGATTCTTTGCTTAAAAGTCAGTGTTTTTCAGCTTCATGAGGTTACAGTTTGTCATCTTTTATCCAAAAAGCTGCAGGGACTTCACAGTATTCTGCCAGCCTTGCAGTTTCTAGATGCAGTGAATCACCTCTAAGTCCCTTACCAATAAGATCATTGTACAGATCTTTGTGCTGCATTCATATGATTTATCAGCACATACCATGCAAATATTCAGAGCTGAACAAAATGATGACTCAGCATTAATGGGGATGGCTATGTCATGTTTTACAAGGTACCAGATTTTAATGCATTCCTAAAGCAAAAAAAAGTTCCTAATTTAATGATGGGAAGAAGAAATCCAAAATATATTGGATAAATACATGCCTTTATTTCATAATCTTAAATAGTGTTCATATCCATTCCTTCTGTTTCCTGCATGTCCTCTATTTATTACATTATAAATTACTACTTCAGAATATTTTAAATGTCAAATAACTTGTATTATTATTTCAGTGACGATACCATAGCAATTTTTGCAAAGACTTGTTACATTTGTATTTAGTGTGTTTAAAATTAAGAGATACTAAATTAGATTTTAATTTTTAATAAGTTCCAATGATCGATAGATCACTGTACATTCAGTCTGTCTTTAAAATGATTTAATGTAAAAACTAATAATCCTATCCTTCCCTTTAGAAAGGAACTACTTTTCTTGTTTATGGAAGTGATTGTTACATCTCTGCAAAGTGTTTAATAAGTGAATGTATATTTCAAACACTTTATCTTTGGAATTCATGGTAAAAAAAAACCACATAGTGAGAGGCTGCTTAGCAAAGACCAGACTGGATTCTACTCACTGTATTTGCATATTTTATTGACAGAGGTACATATGATATTTATGTAAAATGCGATGGTGTTGGGAGGTGCATTGGAACCTATGATAATCGAGGAAGTTTTGGTGAGTTGGCCTTAATGTACAATACACCCAGAGCAGCTACAATTATAGCTACCTCTCCTGGTGCCATCTGGGGTTTGGTAAGTGAAATACTTGTTGTAAGATACTAGTTGTTTAAAATGTTCTATATAAATTGCACTGGTCTGCTGTATCAGCATTAAAAAGAAATATAATTTTGGAAAGTTTAATTTCAAAGATTCTGAGAATTCCCTACACAATGCTGTCTTTTTTCCAGAATCTGCAGAAGCAAACCTGAAGCTTAAGAAAACAGAGTTTAAAAAAATGAAGATCATTTTGTGTTATTCTATTTTAATGATCATTTCCCAAATTGCAAACCACTTGACAAGTGCTTAGACAAATATATAAAATGTTTTCCCACATCTTGATAGGAAATGCCTTTGGTTCCAGAGTACAATTCAAATACGAGGTTATTTATCAGTGTTATATTATCTGGATCTTTGACAGCAGTAATAGAATTTACCAAAAGAGTGAAATTGGAATAGCCACCTTCTTCAAGATGAACATATCAATGTAGTGACAGATCCCAAGATAATATTTTCGTCTTGAAGCAAAGCACATGGTTTTTCACCACTTTAATCCACATGAATTTTGGGATCATGGGAGGGTTTAGGACACTGTAAGAATGGCTTTAAACTGTGTTGGATTTTATTGGCTAGCAAGTCCCACCTGTAGCAGTGAAGGTTTGCAAACCATTTCACCTCTGACACAGTCTTATGAAATTAAGAGAAGAAAACAGCATACACGTAGTTTTTCCATCTATCTGCTTCACTGGGATTGCCAAACAGTAAGGAATGTCCAGTTGGCTGTTTAGGGCAGCAATGAGTCTTGTTCTGCTGAGACAGCAGAAAGTGGACTCTGACCTAAGACCCAGTGTGTTTTGGTTTTGTTTGTATAAGAATATAAAAACCTCTTGGAGTACATATCAGTATGTGTGGGACCTCAGAATAATGAATAAGCTTTGTAAATTAAATATTTAAATATTGAGGCTTTCTTAAATGTCTTAAATTATCCACTTGACCTGTTCTAAGGTAAACTCTGTACCCTCTATATGTAAACTCTGTATGTATTCTCTGCCAAAGGACAGCATTTCTCAATGCGAGTCAGATCAGGAGCTTAACTTTAGGAGCTCTTGACTGACCTCTAGAGGAATATTTCTCAACTGACTGTATGGGGAGGCGAGCCAGCTAGTTTGATGGCTACACTGACTAAAATTGGGCAATTTGAACATATTCAGCCATGTCTAAAGTATTTTCTACCATGCATGTATTTTCTGTTAATAAACTCTCCTTTCCTCTTTATGTTTACAGGACAGGGTAACGTTCCGAAGAATCATTGTAAAAAATAATGCCAAAAAGAGAAGAATGTATGAAAATTTTATTCAGTCATTGCCATTTCTTAAATCTTTAGAAGTAAGATTTCTGTTGTGTTATTTTAATGGTTGTGTCAGAGGTACCTGATAAGATTCTGCTTTTGCAAAGTTTGAATTTGGAATTCAGTTTTTCTCCACAGTAAAATTTTGAATACATTTGTTTTGGAGAGATACCATATTTTTGATGTTTCTCATTTTTCAGGATAAAGAGCTATCGTTAATATTGTATTTTAAAAAATATATGTTTGTGGGGCTTTTTTACCTTTACCTTATTAAGCTTAATTTTACTGGATATTAGCCAATAAAATTAAACAATGACTTAGGGAATTACAAAATATTTTCATTTAACAGCTATATTTTTACCTGCATGCTTTTCTGAAAATAATTCTTGAAGACTTGGGATACATAGACTTCTTACAAAAATGGAAGCTCTATCAAAACATCTAGCTGTTCAGATTATAATATACCTTCTGTAACACTGTTCAGCAGTTCTTCCTTTTTTTATTGGTTACCAAACCAGGAATATAAAGATACATTTTTCTGTGCAAAGATTTGTGAAAAGAAAGGGCTTTCTAAGTATAATATTATAATGTTAACCAAATATTTCTTACATTTTCTGTTTTTAAATGAAGGTATCTGAGCGTTTAAAAGTGGTTGATGTGATTGGTACCAAAGTGTACAAAGATGGAGAACAAATCATTGCTCAGGTACAGTTTATTTCTAATTTTAGTTTTTCTATTCCAATAGGTAACAATTTAACATTTTATCTATAGACAATACATACTTTTAAACTAAGTTTTTCAGCCAAAACAAAACCAAAAAGTATCTTCGATCTAAGAGAGGTGATTATTTGGCTTCCGAAGCTAATTTTTCACTTCTGGTACATTGAAAAACATCCCTTTGTTGGTATCAATAAAGGAGTCAACATTTTTAGTATACTTAGAAATTCAAACTATACAGAAGAATGTTTGCTTCCAATAGAACCATAGAATTGCTTAGCCTGGAAAAGATCTTCTGAGATCATTGAGTCCAACCGTTAACCCAGCTCTGGCAAGTCCACCACTAAACCATCTCCCCAGTAGGAGCACTGAAGACTTATCTTGTTGTGTTCTTAAAATATAATAATCTTTTGAAGAAGAATGCAGAAGTGAACTCTTCAGGGTAGGCAGCTGAGATTGTCTTGCCCCAAAATAATTATTGGGTATCAGATAGCCTTTGGAGGATTATGATACTGGAAATCATTTGGAAGGAATACAAAGGTGGAGAAACAAGAGTAAGGATCCAAAAATCTTCCATAACATTGTTTTTCTCCATTTTTTTCTGTAAGGCACAGTCAGATATGTCTTTGCATGAAAAGGCCTTGCTGTCAGTTCTGTAAGGATGCTTTGATTATTATGTGCCTAGAGTACGGTTTTCACACTAAAAGTTCTTTCTTTTGCAACAGATATCAAAAGGATGAGCTTCAAGGCACTGGCAGCAAATATTTTAATGCTAGCATGAAACTAAAAAGGAAATTTCACATTTCCTTTACTCAATTTATTTTGTTCTTCTACAGGGTGACTTGGCTGATTCCTTCTTCATTGTGGAATCTGGAGAAGTAAGGATTATAATGTCAAGGAAGGTAAACATCCCTAAACCACAAAATTTTTTAAATCTTGATGTATTCTAAGTGCTAAGCAGTAATGTTACCATTGGTACTTATTTTTCTTATGCAGTCCTGAGTTCAGCAAATCTGTGTATCATTCTCTATCTTCCTTTCTCTTTTTTTACCTGATATTTCAGGATAAACAAGATGTAGAAGAGAATGGAGCAGTTGAAATAGCTCGATGCTCAAGAGGACAGTATTTTGGAGAACTTGCGCTTGTAACTAACAAACCACGAGCCGCCTCTGCATTTGCTCTTGGCACTGTCAAATGTTTAGGTATTGTTCAATAGTATTTTATATCTAGTATGAAATGATACATAATCTACCTGGTTGTTTTTATTGTGAACTCTTGTCTTTCTCCAGAATATAAGATTTAATTACCTTTACCCAAATAAGACTGTTTATCATCTATTACTGTGCATTCCTATTTACATAATAATCTGCAAAAATTATTTGTAATTGATAACTGGTATTAAACACAAATTCTCCAACATTTCTCTGATTGCATGGAAGTAAAAATTATTTCTGGACATTACAGAGAGTATTGCTGCAAACCATTTATAGTTATCAGATAAATGTTTAATACCCTGCAGAAAGGTAAATTATTTCTTTTCTCAGTAGATTTTCATCCAAGAAATAACTGTGATAAAAATCCTGCCCCATTTTATTACCATGACTTAAGCTTTAGCATATTCTTTGTCTTCACAAGCTGTTAATTTAATCACACTGTAGTCTCAGGCATAGAGAATGCAAAGACCAAAGATGTTGTGCTCATAGATAACCCTTCGCATCCATTGCTTTTCATGGTCTGGTGCTTAACTCCTAAATATTTTTATCTAATTATGGGAAAACTGTATACTGCAAAGACAGATGTAGCATTCTTGAATGACTTTACCAAGCCAGTAACCAGAAGTTTCTCACTTACAAAGGTATTGGGTTTTTTTAAAATCCTTATCTCCAAACACACAGAGGTGATCAGGCAATAAAGATCAAAGAGGATAGACAGGAAAGACTAAGAGGCAGTGGTGAGGAAGAGTGTCATTACTCAGTATGCGTGAGTCACAAAGATCTCTGACACTTCCCAAATAGCAGAGATCTTGACTCTTTTTCAGGAGCCAAGAGACTACAGGCCACCAGGTTGGAAGCTGGCTCATGTATGAAGTTTTCTCCCTGGCCTATTGGTTCCCTAGAACTATAATGAATAACAGTATGTGATCGGGTAAAAAAAAGTTCTGGTCAGCTGCACAGTGACATTACATGTGAATTACTGTCTCCAACTTTTTGCATGTTTGCTTTGAAATAAGTATCTATTACAATTTCCACTGTGGGTGGAAGCAAGTTAAAATAGCAAGGCTATATGCCAAGTTAGCCCCCAAATACAGCCAGTAACATCAGCAAAAGATGTATTTTTTGTAAATCTCAAGGGTCTTAAAACTGTATTCTTGGGAGGAATCCAGACTTCTTCAGCAGCTCTTGGGTGACATAAATCTTAATAAGAAAATATTTTCAAAATAAGAAATGCAGCAAATTCTATGTTTATTTATGAAGTTTCAAGGCAGCAGCAGTGTGTTGGTTGATCTTGGTTTTGCTACGGTAAGTGGTTCTCTTCTGTGCAAAGAAAGTATATACCTCAGTAGTATCTGTCCTTTCATTTAAAATCTTACATTGGAATGTCATGAACACCAAGATTAGTGTCTGCAACTGACATGCACACTGTATTTTTTTTTCTCTTTCTCTCCCCTTCTATATTAGTTATGGATGTGCAGGCATTTGAAAGGCTTTTGGGACCTTGTATGGAAATTCTGAAAAGAAACATTGCAAACTATGAAGAGCAGCTAGTTGCTCTGTTTGGAACAAACATGGACATTGCCGATACCAGTGCATGAACTAAACATTGGAGCAACAAGATCTGTTACGAGAATATAGCACAGTAGTGGTTAGTCCACTGAGAAATTGTCTTTCTTCCTATAGATGCCAAGCATTTTCTGTGATTTTAAGAATGGGTTTGGGGGTATTTTTTTGACTTCTTACAGTGGAAATACTAGTAAACAAAACAGGAATTTAATAAATAAGGGACTTGATTTTTAAAAGTGCTGAGCATTGATAGTTTCATCTGGTATCAAGAGGACCTGTACTAACACAGCACCTTTGAAAATCAAGTCCTTTCACACAGCATTTCCTTAGAGTAGATTTCAAAAAAAACCCCCACATGCCATGAACTTGTTAAACCGTCTTCTGTTCTTCAAAAAGGTTACAACTTTTCTGGGAAGACTGTTAGTTTGAATGTGATATGTTGAAAGTATTAGTGCACACAAAGTGTTTATATGTATTAATACAGAAGATATACAGTAGATATTCCTTTCTGACTATTACAGTTGTCATGATTTTATGTTGCATTTATCACAGATGTAGTGAATCACAAGACTAATCGTAAGATAAAGCATGACAATGCATTTTGTGTAATGCTCATGACCCAAATATGATTTTTAACATTTTGTAATTTGTTTTAAAGTCCTCTTTGTTTAATATGTCATGTTTCAGCACGACATTGTAATATCTTATGCAATTTAGAGGACTTGTATATTTTTGCAATAAACTGCATTTTTTATTAGTTACATGTATTCTGTACATGAGTGAGGACAGCTGACAAATTAACCTTCATGCTTTAAAGGCATAGGTCATTGTCATGTTCTACCCAATCATATATAACCCTATGCTGTTTTCCTTCTCCCTTGTGTTATATTTATGCATTTTGTCTTCTCTATCTATGCTTGTTCTCCAGATTTTTTTAGATCTCACTTTTTTTATCTGTTAAATCTTTTACCTGTTTCAAATGAAATGATCTCTGTATTTCTCTCTTCTTGCAGTCTGATCTTAGCTATCAAAGACCAGATTCAATTATTGAAGTGATTGATATTGAAAGCCATGCTAAACTAAGCTTGTCCATGAAAAACTCTTATCAGGAAGTACAAAAATTTTTTTTATTTGGAAGATCAATACTTCAAAAGCTTTGCACAAGTCTGTAAAGTGTGTCATTGTTAAAGCTAACACGTCCTGCTTTCAGAAACATGTAGGTCATCATAAAATAATATCTTTTTAGCCATAATAGCATGGGATACCTTCTGAGACTGAGGAGAGAGAATATCATCTTAATTACGAGCACAGGGCTCATTGCTTACAAGGGTCTGTGACTGGAAATTTCAGGCACAGTCCAATTTTAATACTACTTACTGACCTGTCTGTTGATGTTCATGGAAAACTAGTGCACAAAATGGCGACTGGCAATAGTTCTGCCAAAATGATACTGCAAGAATTGTAGGAAGGCTGCTTCTGCCCTGTTTCAAACACCTGAATTATTGCCATCTTTCCTTCTTAGATAATGACTTTTCTAATGCCATATATTTGTGTATGTCAATGTAATTATTATTCTATAGTTAGTTATATGTTCTGACAATTTATATAATCATACCTGTAAATGAAATTATGATTATATAATAACAACATATAATTTATATCATACTGTATGGTATAAATTATAAGTTAGATTCCTAAAAAATGCCATTTGAGCAAAATTTGCAAATGTGGGGGTTTTTTGGTTTGGTTTTTTTTTTTTGTTGTTGTTGTTTGAGGTTTTTTTTACCTAGAAACCTGGTATGAATAATTGCACATACGATAAATTGCCTTTGTACTTTTGATTTATGGAAAAAAGAGAAGCCTGTTATACTAGAAGGAAATATCAGGTAACCAAAATCTACACTTTTGCCATTCTGTATGCTTAATCTCTAAAAGCTACCTATATTTTGCACTAGCTTGATGTGATTAAGAAAAAATGCTAGAAATTACTTGTATGGCAGTAAACTACTATCAAGGCCATAAATGCCAGTCATCATATTTTCAATATCGTTGGTTATATTTAAAGTTTCCTTACAATAAACAACACTTTTATATAAAACCCCCTCTGTTTATTGATATTGTTGTGTTCTAGTTCCATTATCATAAGGTTGCAAGTGACCTATTTATATTAATTTCTTAAAGCATTCATAATTCTCAACTGGAATTCTTTCATGTTCATTTTCATACAGAGATGTTTTGTGAATGCTCTTTCTGCTCAGAATAGACTACATGGTCGTGTGGTAATCACCATAGCTACTTTGTATTTGATGATTTGCTTGGAGTTTATATCTGGGGAAAAGCTGTGGAGTGATGAATTTAAGATAATCGGAGACTTCAGATTTTCTGAGTCCCGAAGTACAACTTCATGTTGCAGCAGTTTTATTGTGTTGTTCTTGGGGACTGGATGTTTTCTGTAATTTTCTTTGTTGGTAAATTCAGGGCAGTTTAACCAACAGAAATAAACCGTTGCTTTGTAAGTTTCATCCAAATCATTATATCCTCCATCACTCAGCACATGGGATTTCTCCTGCATCTATTCATACATACACTTCAAACACGCCAGTCTTCATGTCATAAATATGGTAAGCGTTCATCTTAAGAAGGAAATCATACCAAGTCACTGATTTTTAATGACCTTTCAAAAGATAGCTCTAATAATTTTAAACTATATAATGTTTACCTTATAAGACTATCTGTGTCCATACTTAGATTAACTGATGCTTCCGTTATTAGAGATTTTTATCATCTTTATTTGTAGTCAGGTCGCTAAAGGAACAGGGCTTTGGCAGTTGCTTGGCGCAAACATGTTTGTTTCTTTCCTCTCTCCCCAACCTCACCAGCGATGTATAGTTCTCCAGATTATTTAAATGAATTTAATAGTTGGCTAAATTCTAAAGGGGAGAAAACCCCTAGATGCTCCAATGTTGAAAATATGCCCTGCTGGGTGAAGGGAGAAAAGCCTAAGAGAAATCCTGTATGAAAAAGGCATTCATGGGCTCACATGTTACTAAGCTAAAGAGAACCCACATGGCAGCAAATGTTTACAAATGCTTTAACCATGAGAAACAAAATTCAACTACAGCCCTCAGATGATCACAAGACTCAAACCCTGGGGAAAACAAGTCTCCTTGGAATTAGTGCTGATGCCATCACTTTTAAAACGCCATTTTTTTGTGCTTTATGGGATTTTGTTCAAGTTCATCTGGAATAAACACTTCTGAAACCATTCCCTTTGGATCTCCTGTTTGAGGTCCAGAAGTGACTGATTGTGGAACTCTTGGGGCAAATCTGTGAAAAGCAATGTGAAACCATCTGCAACCTAAATCACTGTCACTCTGTCTTCTTTCTTTGTGTTTTCTTTTGTATTCAGTAAAGACTATTCTTACTGGAATGGCGGGTTTGGTTGTGGTTTGCTTTTGGTGGTTTTGTTTTGTTTGAAATGTTGGGTGCTCTAAGCTCTCTGTATGGTGACTCTGGGATACTTAGGTTACGATTTGTGTAATTTTGTAGTTTATAACAGACTTTCCATGGCAAGCATTATTGGTTTTCAAAATCAAAAATTCCCAGATGTATAAAATCAGTATCTGCTGTCATCCTTCACAGACCTGGCACGTCAAACTCCTAGTGCTTTTTCAGACACTTACAGCATTTGACAGCCTTTGCTGAACAAATCGAGAAGTGGCTTTGCTCAGAGTCAGCTTGCCAGAGCACGGACATTCTAACATGCTCTTGCTAAAGTTTTTATGTTAATTCCAAGCTCTTTTTATCCATTTGCATATGTGATGGTTATAGGTGTGCTGGTTTGGGGTTTTTTTAAGTTTCTAAGATATTTTACTGCATCTGTAGCTCTGAAATAGGTATTACTGCAGTTTTCTCTGGGAGGAATTGCTTCTTTGTATGCTGAGAATGTACAGATCTGTGCTGTTGATTGTCACACAGAATTTAGGATCATTTTCAAATCATTCTGAGAGTTGTATTTCCTTCAGATACATAGCAAGGCTGTTTCCAAGTTCTTAATCTACCTTTTGGCTCAGAAAGATGTTTAACAGGCTGGACACTCACTTCATGGACTGAAGGGAAGCCAAATA
>JANHGB010044350.1:60930-71529 GCA_026283785.1 Coracopsis vasa
GGCTAAGGGGGGGTGCAGGCAGTGCGGTGCGGCGCGGCCACCAGGGGGCGGTATAGTGCCGCAGGGGGGCGGGGTCAGCTGAGGACACGCCCCCCTCTCTGCTCTATTGGTTCCTATTGGTCCCTATGGGTCCCTATGGGGCTCTCTGGGGCTCTATGGGTTTCTATGGGTTCTCTATGGGGCTGTGTGGGTCCCTATGGGTCTCTATGGGGTCTCTATGGGGTCCCTGTGGGTCTTTATGGGGTCTCTGTGGGGTGTCTATGGGTCTCTGTGGGTCTCTATGGGGCTCTCTGGGGTCTCTATGGGGGCTCTATGGGGCTCTCTGGGGTCTCTGTGGGTTCTCTATGGGGCTCTATGGGTCCCTATGGGTCTCAATGAGGTCCCTATGGGTCCCTATGAGGCTCTATGGGTCTCTATGGGTGCCTATGGGGTCTGTATGGGGTCCTTTTGGGGGAGCACCAATGGTCATAAAGTAGATGTGATTTCACAAGTACATTTGGGATGGGACAGTTACCAACTCTAAGGGCACGATTTTGGGACTGTGACACGGAAACACGGATGGTGCAGGAAGCTGCTTATGGCAAAGCAAGACGTTGCTGCTGCACATGGCCAGATTTCAGCTCAGGCTGGATGAGCTGGACGCATGTAATGATACAGTTCACTGGAGCTGCTGAGGTGCCCTCATGAGTGTCCCTCAGCTGGGCAGATAAATGAGTTCAGCAGCTTTGTTAACACTTGAGATGCAGATTTTATGATGACATTTTGTAAACTTCACCGGTCCCAGCTCAAATGAGCTTCTGTGAACTTCACCGGCAGCACAGAACCCAATTCAGATGCACTGGGTTTGCATTAAAAATCTTGCTCCTGTAGAGGACACTGTAAAAACACTGGTGCCTAAGTAGTAATGGAAAAATAAACAGCATCACGGGTGAAAGCAGTATCATGAAGCCTTCAGCACGGAACAGATCACAGCTGTTGTCATATATAAAGATGTAATTTATAGTTATTTTATCAATGTTTAAGAAGATGGAAGAAACCCTGTTTATGTAATACACAAAACATACTCCTGAAGGGATTAGACTAAATAATGTCCTAAATTCAGCATCTCCCAGTCTAATAAAGGACATAAAACCTGTTTGGCAATCTGTTTCTATTTTAAAAGACAAGCTATGGTATACATTACAAACATTGTTTGTAAAAGAGAGCTATGCGAAAAGGGTTGGTGGGATGTTCTGCACATATTAATGCTTCATTAAAAATGCCTTAAGATGTAAGGAAAAAAAAAAAATCTAAGTTTAAGATGCCCTCCCACATAAGGAAAAGGATTTTAAAGCACTTATTAAATTACTTCACTTGCTTGAGCAAAAACATGAGCTTTCTTGGAAATCAGGACAAGCTGATTATATAAGACCAGATAGTTCTTTTTTGAAATGTTATTTCAATCCATGAAGATTTATATCTACATTTGGGGGGGAGGGGAGGCATAAGTATATGATTCGGGCTGTGGTTTTTAAAGGCAGATGAATGTGCATCATTAAGGATTACTCTAACTAATTAGTTAATTTTATATGGAATTGTGAATACCAGCACTACCCTCCTGGGCTCTGACTCGGTCAAACGGAGCCTCATTTAAATGACAAGCTTCAGCAGAGGCAGGGATCATCCCTCTGCTCAGTGGTGCACTCAGGTCCTGATCAATTAGCAGGGAAGCCGGAGGACGGCAGGGCCAGGCTTCTCTTTAGCACTTTGTTAAAAGTCTGCTTGCTCTGCACACTTCAGGGCAAAGAGGAAAATGGAAAATAAGCCGTGTAAGAGCACATCTGTCCTTGCAACCTGCTATCCTACGGTCCTGTGATACGCGCTGACGCCAGCTGCATTAACTGAGTGCTATGAAAGTCACTGTAAAACCTCCAACAGCATCACCTGTAGGACCACAGATCAGCAAGAGCCAGCTCCAGTTTATGCAGAATAGAGACATCAAAGGAACCCTGCATTGACAGACATGTGGGTTACACGAGGGTTCCTGTGAATGGCTGGTGCTGGTGGCAGCGCTTGCAGGCACCGCAGCCGTGATCCACGGCAGCCCCCGGCCACACTGCGGCTGCTGCTCGCTTGGCAAAGCAGAGTGGAGCAGTGACCCAGCACGGCTCTGCTGCTCGGGGCAAGGCTGCTGTGAGGCTGAACCCAGCGCACACATGGGGCTTCCCTGGTGGTCCCACACTGGCGTTGGTCCCTGCCCCTGGCAGCTCAGTGGTCAGAGCCGTGCTCTGGCTCAGGACATCAGCTCATTATGAAAATGAACCCTCACTAAGCCCAGATTTCAACTCTGCTCCAGCAACAGGGAGCTTGACTAAAGGGAGGTTACCCACACTGCAACGGTAAAGACAAGAATTCGGCCCTTGTGCAAACAAACTGTCATTCAATCCTTTCATTGCTGGATCAAATCCCGCCACATCCATCAGGGTTTCCTTTATGGAAAGAAGGCTGAGTTTTCAAACTCAATTTAGAAAGAAAACAACGTGCCCTGGCCACTTAAAGACACGCTCCTTTCAACACAATCCCGCAGGGTCATCACACCCAACTTCAAATGCCTGCAGGGCAGCTTGTCTGCCTGAGAGAGCTCCCGTGTCCCGGCCCACGCTCCCTTCACTGAGCAGAGAAAATGGAGCTTTCAGGACACAACGCAACTGACCTATTTTAGGTACCTAGTTCAGGATGAGATGAATCAGCCCCAGCAGCGCCTGTTTCTCTCTGTTGACTATAAAGGGAGTCTGGCTAATATACCCCTGGCCAGGTAAACCCCATCCTTCATGCTGAATACAACCAGAAAGAAATGCACAAAAATGCTCAGAATGCCACTAATTCATAACATTAACACCACATTGCATATGAAGCATTTGAGGTTACAGAGCGGAAGAAGCTTTAATAGGAAGCTGCAAGGATTCTGATAACACAAGTAAATTAATATCTAAGCAGCAGGTCCCTAGAGTAATTGCACAGTTGTTAAAGAGGGAAGTTGCAGAAAATAACCATTTGCAAGGTTGCAGCCAATGTGAAGATAATTTCTTGATGTAGGCCAGTGCAGGGATCTGAAGGCTCACAAACATCCAAGGCTCAATTAGCACAGCTGAACAACTACAGGCGGAAAAAGCTTGAAGAGGGTGACTGATAAAAGACTCCAGACAAATGAGCAAGAAGCCTGTAGTTCAACTGAGGCTCATGAGACACATGAAAAGCAGGCTCAGAAATCACCCAATAGAGTATTAAAGAAATAATGAATGAAGCATGGTCATGCTTGTGATTGATGTTTGCTTGCCTGCCTTCTGTACAGATAACTGGAGCCTATTTAGAAAGGACCAACAGGCATGAGAGGAGATGGTAAAAAGGTGAATGCACAGAGCAATGGAGCAATGCCTCCAGAGATTACCAGTGTCTGCCAAGGTACCACCCCCTTCACTCACTGCATTTGGTGCTGCTCAGCTAGCCCCTGCTCTTTGCTCCAGGCATGCAGCTCTACACAAGCTGCCAACTGAACCACCGGAGGGAAGAGTCTGCTTAACAAATCCAGAGTGGTTCATCCAGCTCAGCAAAGCTGCAGGAGTGGTGCCTACGAGCGGTGGACCTGGGGATGGATGGAGAAGTAATCAAGCGTGGGCAGTGACAAACAGCCTTGCTCTGGAGTACCAAGAGTAGGGGAGAGCCACTGGAGTCCCAACAGAGGCTTCTGGGAAGAGCAGATCTTCAAAGCTGCCCTCTCCGTGCCCTGGATATCCGAGCACCCCACAGTGCAAGGCAGCAGTCTCACTGTAAAATGCTCAGGTGATAACCTTGCTCAGCGATCACCTTGCAGCAGCACATTCTTGAGATTACAAAGTTGAAATATTTTAATAGTGGTATCTCATGCAAAATGAATAATGGATTCAATTAAAGGACTGAAATGAAAACCTTAAATATTCCAGCTTACACTACCTGGTCTAATGGATGACACTCTCTCTGCCTAAAAGCTTTGTCCCAGGGCTTGTCCCATAATGCCTTCATGGTCAGAGCAATTTATCAGTGTCTGAACATTACCACCAGCAAGCCCATTACCTGAATCAGTCTGAATGAAATTTAATTGCAAACAAAGACAAAAATGTAGTTTAAGGATGGCATTTTCAAATCTGTGTAAAAGGATTGAAAAGAACAAAATCCCATCAGCTCTCAAACGATTTGCAATCTTGGCTCTCTCTAACATATCTGAAGTTCAACATTGTCAGTTTTGCCAGTGCTATCAGGACACAAATCACAACCAAAACATTCATAACTAAGTTACACATACAGCTGTGTCAGCCCTGTACCTGTTATCCATTCCCTTGTAATTCAAGGTGTCATGGCTCGAGGTTCAAGAAAACTTAGCTCTGCAGCCAAACCAGACTAACAGCACGTGTGATTTTCAAAACATACCCTGTTAATATACATGAAGAGACAGTTTGCATTTTAATAGTTTGGAAATAGATCCTACTAACACCTACTGGTGATCGACCAGTTATTCCCTTAACTGACTCAGGCCCTACACTGGACTGTATGGTGCTGTCAGCTTTAAGAACTGTAAATATTTATAGCAGACTCCTCTTGGCTGCTTTGGAAGTGTGGAAGGGTAATGGCTGATTTTCTCAAGTACAGTCACTGCTGGTGGAACTGAAAAGTCAGCTTTTATGATTTCAGCTAAAGCTGGCAACATCCACATAAAGTTCAAGGACAGAGCTGGCTTCCAGGCCAGATTGAGCCTGGTGCGGCTGTGTGACAACTGGAGTGGGTGGCACTGATTACAGACAGGACACTGAGAAGATGGCTGGAAGAGTTAGGGTGTTAGGAGCCAAATGATCACCTTGAATCCAGAGGATCCTTGGACTGGCTCTGTCACGTTCATACCACACATCTGTTCTAACATTAGAAATCTGCTTGTTTTGAAAAATAAGGCTCTTCATAACTTTTGCTAACATTTTAAGATGCAAAACAGTATTTAGCTACTACCTTAGGAAGATCTTAAAAATCTGACATACTTATCACTTCCTAAAGATCCTGTGCTAGTTTTCTGAAGAACGACATTACAGGAGTGTAGCAAGGATCTTCCACTTCTAAATTCCTATCTACACTCTCATGGCTTAAGCTTCCAAAGCTCCTCTTTCCTGATGCAGAAGCCTGAATGGCTGCAGCCTTGACTTTCCAACAGCTGAGAGGCAATTTTACTGAAACATGGTATTAATTTAAACCACCATGGTGCATGGTTTCATTCTTTTGCAAGAGGATTATATGTTGCTTCCAAAGGCACTGGAGGTCTTGGGTATGGTGGGTGGAGGGGAGTGTTCAGTTAATATATTTTGCCATTTTGCAACTCATCCCATGAGTGGAGAGAGGGCAATGGCATTTATGACACATCTCCTATAACACATGGTTAACACCTTTTGAGACCAGTGCTGGTATGCAGGTAAGTTACTGCTCCATTATCATAAATGTAGAGAAGAAAGAAGAATGATTTTTACCGTATGAGAGCAAGCCTGTCTTTTTCAGATGGATGATCATCAAGCCACTGGGAGTAGCGGGCAATGGACCACTCAGCTCTCTAATACAGAGAAACAAACACCAATTACACATGAAAGTGAAAAAGGAAACACACCTAACAATTCCAGATCCAAGATGATATAAATGAAGCCACATAAGGCTCGCTTAATACTGCAGTAATGCAGAATGAGTTAAGGAATCAGGGACAATTAACAGAAATAGCCCAATACGTTATGCAGGAGCTCAGAGGTGTTATCCCACATCAGCTGTTTGCCCAATTCTGACAGCGGTTTCTATCTAGTTTTCCTGCACCTTACATGACCAGGATCCAGGCAACGTGCCGTCGAGAATAAGACCTGCAATTTCTTCCATGAGCTGACAGAACATCAAAGAATTGAGAGTCTTTTTAAAATCAGGTTGTCATCTTCCTACTGGTAATTAATTAAAATATGAAGCCAATGACCAGAACACTTTTGCCACAATAAAAGCACAAGCCAATAAATCATATAAAGAATGAGCTTG
Source organism: Coracopsis vasa (assembly GCA_026283785.1). Taxonomy (NCBI): domain Eukaryota; kingdom Metazoa; phylum Chordata; class Aves; order Psittaciformes; family Psittacidae; genus Coracopsis; species Coracopsis vasa. The sequence goes on from JANHGB010044350.1 coordinate 66,994, forward strand.
AATACTTTTTAACTAAAATATCCAGGATGAATTACAATGATCATTCCTCCTTAGGACATCTCGAAAGGAAAGAGAGGTTGATCTTATTACCTGGAAGGGTGATTTTAACTCTGCTGGCGCTCTCGTGAATAAAAACTGAAGAATGATGCTGAATGGAATAACCTCTCCCAAAGCTGGGCTACTGGCAATGTGCTCACTGGTCTGGAACAGCAACGGTCTGGAAAAATATAAAAATATACTTGTGAAAGGAAGAAAAAGCTTATCTTATGCATTAAAAACATACCTATGTGGTGGCAATATTGTGTTAGAATAGGATCATCAAATGTTTGTCTACTAGTCTGCATCCCAGGTCTTCAACACAGGTTCAGTTTGTAAAAATGTACAAAGTTGTCTATTGTAGTTAAACAATCCAGGACTGTAAATTTTATATTTCAGTGCAAACACTTCAGGTTGCTTTAGAGCTCACTGTCATGCAGGGGTTGTACTGAAAGCAATACAAAAAAAGTACAATTTGGCCAACATTTGCATGACAAAGATTGTTAAATCATAGTTATACTCTGCATAGAATTACAAAGAACTTTAATCTATTTCTAATTTGCAGGTGGGTGTTGCCAAAAAAGCTCTGTTCAATCAGAATTAGCATGAGATAATAAATCAGTTTTGAAATACATTTTGATCGTACTGACAATTGCTGGCTCCTGAGACTGCAGCTCACCTGAATGACCTCAGCTGTCTGTAGGATTTTCCTAGGTCAGAGACTCGCCGACACAGCGGTGCCACCGCTAACTCCATCTGTAAAAACAAACGTTTCCATCTGAATTAGAGTGACCCAAAGTACAAAACTGGGTACTGAAGTAGCAGACTTGCAGACCAAGTCACTGACTTCTTCCTGGTGGCTGAATTTGATACAAGAAGCTATCATTTCCTTTCACACTGCATTGCTCAAGCCAAGATTTTTGCCTCGTTCTTGGCAACACAGTAAGCATCCCGTGACGAATGGTAGTGATAGTCTGTGGGTAAGAACAGAACGGGTATCGTGAGCTTTCTGTGACTGAAACTCTTTTTCTCGGGTTTACTTTGCTGGCAATGAGTTTCCTGATGTCAATACCTCCCAAAATATGACCGCAGCCTGGGAAGAAAGCAAACCTAGGCACACAAACCACTCCTAAAGCAGTAAGAATGCATACCCATCTCAGCAAGGAACCTTGCTTTTGGCAAAGCACAAGGTTGAAGTGATTCCTTCTTGAACACTCAGCCCCAAATTCCGGGGCACAAAACCTATGAAGATTAGCTAGAAGTCCCTGTGGCATCTATTCTCACAGGGTTGTATGGAATCACAGGCAAAGGAGCAATAGTAAGAGCTTTATATTCATACTTATTTTTGTAGTGTTCTGTCTCTGAGTTACAGCAGCCATCTTTAAAAATAACTGATTTTTAAACACTTTCTGGTTTTTAAGCACTGGATTTCCCTTGCCTTTTCAAACAGGCTCTGTTTGGGGTTTTATATCATTCATGTGAGACTGAATTCTGTCACAGGCTCTTCATTAACAGTGAAGACACAGAAGTGAGAATGAACAATTTCACTTCCAGATCCCAGACTGAACATGAACAATGGCAAAATTTCAGTTAATATGCACACCAATACAAACACCACCACTCAAAAACCTCCCATAGCTAAAGTAATTTTAGTCAGATATGGATTAAGTCTCTATTTTTTGCATTCCGGAAGTGTCAGAGCCACTGAGGGATGCAAGCTTTATTCTCCACATGTTTTTGAAATCCCCAACTTAAAGGACTATTCAGACTTTGATTTCCACATAATGCACAATCAAGCTAAGTTTCAAAGCATAAGAGCTAAAATAAGTAACAAGATCAAAACCACCATTCAATGAGCTTCCCATTTAAGCAACATTGCCCAGCCAGTTTCAGAACATTTGTGATAATACACTATTTACAGTGGAGTCTTTAATACCATTATTCTGTCCGGCTGTAGAATTTCCTCAGACAGAGCTGGCTGCCGGCTGCCAGCTCCACCAAGAGCATGTAACTATGCGGGTGTTCCAGCATAAACAAGAAAGATGGTGTGGCAAACTGTGATGCCATAGTTCATCTAAAACCAGAAGAAACCAAATTGGCGATTAATGCAAATCAAGGCCATATACTTCAGGCCCCCATTCTAAAAAGCAAGTGGCAGGATGGGAGTCATCTCACCTACTTCTCAACATCTATAGGTTCTCTTTATGCTCAGCGGCAAAAAGCAGCCACTCCTGCATATGATGCATCTTTCCCCAAAGCAGACACCTAAATTGAGGTCAAGTGGGTCATGCTGAAGGAGTATCCATGTACACGACAAAAAGCCAGACAAAGCTGGGAAAGCAAGAAGGCATAACCCAGGCACTTACACTTCCTCTACAGACAGTGAGAGGAGGGCACCTCTGAAAACCCTGCAGAGCTAGCCTACAGGCAGTGAAAATCCGCTCCCCAAGCCTAGGAACTTTGGAGTACATGCCCCACATCAAACACTTCCAGGCTGCTTGAAATGTGCATTTTATATTAAGCAGAAACTCACAGAAGCAGAAAGTGAATAAAAATCCAGGAATGGAAATAAGGATCTTTGATTTTCAGGTGAATGCTCCAGCCCTGGGTATCAGCCTGGCTCCCTCCTGCCTGCTGGTCTTCTGGCTCCTAATATTCTACTCTGGACTATGAACCAGCTCCTTCTATACAGCTGGGTGGGATCCCTGCCCTGTCCCCCGTAACCCTCACAATCTGAGGGCTAGGTCACCTCTCCACACTCAGACACAAGGGGTACCCATTTCTTGGGCTGAAGACCATGTACAACCCAGCTCTGCAGTTCCTGAGCAAGCACAACACCCATCAGTCAGTGTGAAAGGTGTGCAAATGGGAACGTCTCCATGCTTGAGGAGCCATCAGCTGCTGCGCCTTGTGCTGAAACCGCCAGCACAAAGGAGCGAGGTTGAGCACACATTCCCAGGACAGGAAAACTGTCCCTTGGGATTTCTGGAGGGAGATGCTCCTACTCCAAACTGCTATGAAGCTTAGAATAAGTTCAGCATGTTGTTCCCTCAGATCCCCCAGAACACTTCTGAGCATGTATGGGAGCCAAAAGGCCAGTCTGCTGCAGAGGATCAGAAGCAAGTAGCCAAAAGGAGGAGCTAATTAAGTAGGCTTTGCTGTATCATGATACAGGAACCCTACAGACCCTGAAAAACAAATGGGAGCAAGACTGATTTCTCCAGAGCTGCTCCTCAGGCATCAGTACTACCTAGGGGCAGCTGGAAGGAACTGATATCCTGCAGGAGCTGGTGGGAGCTATGGGCTTGTAGCTGTGAAGAACCAGGAAGAAGGTAATTCTTTCAGGTGCTTTAGAGAATTTGATAACAGGCAACAAACTACGTCTGACTCTTGGAAACAGAGACGCATGGATCACACTGTACTCATGAGGGGAGCATTGCAAAACAGAATTTTGTTTAGTAAGTCTAAAATCATTGTTTCACTCCTGAAACATAAGATGATGTAATGAGACGCAAGTGAAACTTTCTACAGCTTAATCAATTCCTCATTAAAACAAATCTAAATGATTTCTCTTGAACATACCTGGCAGGTTCCATAAACTAACAGGTTTTAGTCTTCAGTACTAAAGAATAAAATTTACTTTGGAAAATTCTATTACTTCATCTTCAACCTTTATTCACTGTAGGAAATTAATAGTATTGCTAGAACTAGATAGATATAATGGCAGCAGATGGCTGATTCGTGAAGTACTAGTTGCCAAAGAAAAAAATTGTTTTTAAGCTTTGCAGCATACTATACCATCTCAAATTGACTCATGAAGAGTGGGAATGAGTGAAAACTAATGTGGTAAGAATGTACATAAACCATAGAAACTTTGATTTTCATTTACAGTGCTAGTCTGCTGTGTGTTATAACCCAGTCTCTCCAACAAAAAAATTATACACTGCATAATAACCAAGATTGTTTTCTTCACTTGAATTTTAGCTGTTCGTCTCAGCCCAATCATGTAGTGAGATGCTCCAGCATCTTTCTGTGGTTACATTCATTTCTGCAGGCTCTCTGAGCAGGGTTTTGTGTCTGTGCTGAGCAGCGTGCCGCTTGGCACCGCTGGCCTGGTAGCAAGTGCCTGGGAGGAATCACTGAGCTGGAACAGCTGCTGTTTTTAAGGTGCTGGAGTTGGGCAGATGATTGAGTGTACATCACTTCTTGGGTTTGCTACCTGTCATCACCTGAAGCTGCATCAACTGTTGATTCGTGCAGCACATCCATACTGTAGCAGCTTCTGCTGTGATGTACAGCTATAGTTTCCAAAGCATTTTGTTGAGCTTTTACAGGTTGGGTGATGTTTTTGGCTGTCTACAAGCCAGAACTTGTATTGTGTGCAAGGCCTTTCATACAGCCATGTCCTATGGAGTTTACACATGAAAGGGCAAGCAGTACTTACTGTTCCTTTTCCAAATTTCACTCTCAGAACTGCAAATTCGAAAATTCAGAAATCCA